>PVKP010037296.1:0-21780 GCA_004027715.1 Plecturocebus donacophilus | reverse complement strand
AGGAACTAGCGTCCTCTGTAGAAGGAGAGACTTTCTGATTTTGAGTGTTCTCAGTTTTTTTACGGTGGCTTCTTGGCATCTTTATGGTTTTATCCATCTGTCGTCTTTGTAATCACCAACTTTCAAATTAGGTCTCTGAGTGGACGTCCAGCTTGTTAATTCCCAGCTCCAGAATCTATGTACTTTTCACTGTGCGACTCACAACGCTAGCTAAGACAGCAGCGTTGAAATTCGTGGTGCTTTTCTTCCCGGGGGTCTCCGGTCTGGCTTCTCAGTCCCTTTTTCAATCAGCTGGATGGACTGCTCTGACTTCCCAGAGCGCCAAACATCATCCAAAAGGAGACTCAGTCCCGTTTACTCCGCACCAAGAGCTGCCGAGCCGAGACGCTGGCAAAACAGCCGCGCCAGCCGAAAGGGTCACACTGGCGACCCGTGGGGCTCCTCCACTGGGAATGTCCTGGTCCATGGGCAGCAAAAATTTATCGGTAAGTGTGGCGTCCACTGGCTCTCTGCGCTTTTATTGGGGGCTGCAATCCTGAGCTGCTAGTGATCGGCCATCTTGGATCTAGTGCTCCTATTTCTCCACATCCTCTCCAGCATCTGTTGTCTCCAGATATTTTAATGATCGCCATTCTAACTGGCATGAGATGGTATCTCAATGTGGTTTTGATTTGCATTTCTCTAATGATCAGTGATGATGAGCATTTTTTCATGTGTTTGTTGGTCTCATAAATGTCTTCTTTTGAAAAGTGTCTGTTCATATCCTTTGCCTACTTTTGAATGGGTTTGTTTTTTTTCTTGTAAGTCTGCTTTAGTTCTTTGTAAATTCTGGATATTAGCCCTTTGTCAGATGAGTAGATTGCAAAAATTTTTTTCCTATTCTGTTGATTGCCAGTTCACTCTAATAATTGTTTCTTTTGCTGTGCATAAACTCAAGTTTAACTAGATCCCATTTGTGTATTTTGGCTTTTGTTTCCATTGCTTTTGGTGTTTTAGTCATGAAGCCTTTGCTTATGCCTATGTCTAGAGGGAAATTTATAGCAATAAATACCCACATGAGAAGTGAGGAAAGATCTAAATTTGACATCCTATTATCAAAATTGAAAGAGCTAGAGGAGCAAGATTAAAAAAAAAAACTCAAAAGTTAACAGAAGACAAGAAAAAACTAAGACCAGAGCAGAACTGAAGGAGAAAGAGACACACACACACACAAAAAAAAAAAACCTTAAAAAAATCAGTACATCCTGGAGCTGGTGTTTTGAAAAGATCAACAAAATAGACAGACCTCTAGACAGACTAATAAAAAAGAAAAGAGAGAAGTATCAAAAGGATGCAATGAAAAAATGATAAAGAGGACGTCACCACAGATTCCACAGAAACACAAACAACCATCAGAGATTACTACAACTCTATGCACATAAACCAGTACATCTGGAAGAAATTGATAAATTCCTGGACACTTGCATCCTCCCAAGACTAAACCAGGAAGAAGTTGAAATCCTGAATAGACCAGTAACAAAGTATGAAGTTGATGCAGCAATTAACAGCCTACCAACCAGAAAAAGTCCAGGTCCAGATGAGTTCACAGCCAAATTCTACCAGACGTACAAAGAGGAGCTGGTACCATTCCTGCTGAAACTATTCCAAACAATACAAGACAGGAAATCCACCCTAACTCATTTTATGAGAACAACATCATCCTGATACCAAAACCAGGTAGAGAGTCAACTAAAAAAGAAAACTTCAGGCCAATATCCATGATGAACATCAATGTAAAAATCTTCAATAAAATACTGGCAAACCAAATGCAACAGCACATCAAAAAGCTTATCCATCGTGATTGAGTAGGTTTCATCCTGGAGATGAAAGGCTGGTTCAACATATGCAAATCTATAAAAGTAATCCATCACATAAACAGAACCAAAGACAAAAACCACATGGTTATCTCAATAGGTGCAAAGAAGGCCTTTGACAAAATTCAACAGCCCTTTATGCTAAAAACCCTCAATAAACTAGGTATCGATAGAATGTATCTCAAACTAATAAAAGCTATTTATGATGAACTCACAGCCAATATCAGACTGAATGGGCAAAAACTAGAAGCATTCTCTTTGAAAACTTGCACTAGACAAGAATGCCCTCTCTCACCACTCCTATTCAATATAGTATTGGAAATTCTAGTCAGAGCAATCAGGCAAGAAAAAGAAAGAGTATTCAATTAGAAAAATAGAAAGTCAAATTGTCTCTATTGCAGATGACATGATTGTATATTTAGAAGACCTCATCCTCTCAACCCAAAATCTCCTTAAGCTGATAAGCAACTTCAGCAAAGTCTCAGGATACAAAAATCAATGTGCAGAAATCACAAGCATTCCTATACACCAATAACAGACTAACAGAGAGCCAAATCATGAGTAAATTCCCACTCTCAATTGCTACAAAGAGAATAAAATAACTAGGAATAGAACTAACAAAGATGTAAAGGACTTCTTCAAGGAGAACTACAAACCACTGCTCAAAGAAATAAGAGAGGACACAAACAGATGGAAAACATTCCATGCTCATGGTTAGGAAGAATCAATATCGTGAAAATGGCCATACTACCCAAAGTAATTTATAGATTCAATGTTATCCCCATCAAGCTACCTATGACCCTCTTCACAGAACTGGAAAAAACCACTTCAAACTTCATATGGAACCAGTAGAGAGCTGGTAGATAGCTAGGTCAATTCTAAGCAAAAAGAACAAAACTGGAGATGTCATGCTACCTGACTTCAAACTATACTACAAAGCTGCAGTAATCAAAACAGCATAGTACTGGTATCAAAACAGAGATATAGACCAATGGAACAGAACAGAGGCCTAGGAAGCAACACCACACATCTACAACCAGTTGATCTTTGACAAGCCTGACATAAACAAGCAATAGAGAAAGGATTCCCTGTTTAATAAATGGTGTTGGGAAAACTGGCTAGCCATATGCAGAAAGCTGAAGCTGGATCCCTTCCTTACACCTTATACTAAAATTAACTCCAGGTGGATTAAAGAGTTAAACATAAGTCCTAACACCATAAAAACTCTAGAAGAAAACCTAGGCAATACCATTCAGGACATAGGGACAGGCAAAGACTTAATGACTAAAACACCAAAAGCCATGGAAACAAAAGCCAAAATAGACAAATGGGATCTAGTTAAACTTAAGAGTTTCTGCACAGCAAAAGAAACAATTATTAGAGTGAACTGGCAACCAACAGAATGGGAAAAAATTTTTGCAATCTACCTATCTGACAAAGGGCTAACATCCAGAATCTACAAAGACCTAAAGCAGATATACAAGAAAAAAAAAAAAAAACCCATTCGAAAGTGGACAAAGGATATGAACAGACGTTTTTCAAACGAAGACATTTATGAGACAAACAAACATATGAAAAAAATGCTCATCATCACTGATCATTAGAAAAATGCAAATCAAAACCACATTGAGATACCATTTCATGCCAGTTAGAATGGTGATCATTAAAAAATCTGGAGACAACAGATACTGGAGAGGATGTGAAGAAATAGGAACATCTTTACATTGTTTGTGGGAGTGTAAATTAGTTCATCCATTGTGGAAGACAGTGTGGCAATTTCTCAAGGATCTAGAAATAGAAATTCCATTTGACCCAGCAATCCCATTACTGGGTATATGCCCAAAGGATTTTAAATCATTCTATTATAAAGACACATGCACACATATGTTTGTTGTGGTGCTGTTTACAATTAAAAAGATCTGCAACCAACCCAAATGTCCATGAATGATAGAATGGACAAAGAAAATGTGGCTCATATACACCATGGAATAGTATGCAGCCATAAATAATGATGAGTTCATGTCCTTTGTGGGTACATGGATGAATGTGGAAACCATCATTCTCAGCAAACTGACACAAGAACAGAAAATCAAACACCACATGTTCTCACTCATGGGTGGGTGTTGAAACATGAGAACATACGGACATAGGGAGGGGAGCATCACACACTGGAGTATGTTGAGGGCTGGGGAGCTAGGAGTGAGACAGTGGGGGTGGGGAGGTTGGGGAGGGATAACACTGGGAGAAATGCCTGATGTAGGTGACGGGGGGATGGAGATAGCAAACCATCATTGCATGTATGTACCTATGCAACAATCCTGCAAGATCTGTACATGTACCCCAGAACCTAAAGTACCATAATGAAAAAAAGAAATGTACAATTAAAAATATATATATAGGTGGTAAGTGATGTCTGCAGTGCTCTTACATGTCTGTTCAGTAAGTCTTTAAAGAGATTCATTTGACATGCACTCTTTTGAAATTCCATACTAATGGAATTTACTATGTGTTCAGTGAAACCTTCTGGAATCCATTATAGAGAATTTTAAGTTTTTGATCTCTGGTTGGCAGGGACCTGGTTTTTTTCCTTCGTTTCAAAAAGGGGCAGGGTCCTATTTACTCATTTCTAGCACTCTAGGATTGTTCACATTCCCTGTGATTTCTCAAAGGTTGTTGAGTTTCTGACCTCACATCTGCAAAACTTGCACTCAAAAAGAAATGAGGTACCTTCTTCCCATTTTCTCTCTCACTAGGGAGTCTTCACCTCTTACTTGTGTTTCTGTCTGCTATACTCTTTGATGGAAAAATAGGACTTGTTAAACAGTTCCACCTCCTTTCTTGCCATCTGTTGAAATTAGATAATCTTCCCCAAACTATGCTGTCATCTCCATTTCCTCTCATTTTACCCCAAATACAGAGAGAAACTAGGCTTATTCCCTTAATATGCTTCACCAAGCTTTTATCATGCTGAGAATTAACCTTCCTGGAAAATGAGCTATAATCTTTTATCCTTATTCTTGGATCTTTGTAGCTTCTTTAATCTTTTCTATTTATTCCATGAAAACTGAAGCTGAGCAGAGATCTAGTATAGTCATGTTTATTCCACAGAATCAGAGAAACAGAAATTAACCAGCAATAATTCTGTACTCAATAACATGGTAGATTTAAAAATTAACACTTTGTAAAAATCAAACAGCTGACATTTTTAGAGGCAGAATATCATCAGCTCCAGAGTCCTGTCTTTAACTTTTATTATTATTGATGTTATTGCTTGAAATATTATGTCTATTAGGTCATATGCTCTGTGATTTAGTTCTAGCCTATGCTAGAAGTTCTTCCTCAGTCCTTTAAAAATAAATCCTTCTTTTATGGCAAGATAAATTCCAGACAGTCAAGGGCAGATTTGTTTATGCAAAACCAGAATGAGAGAAAATTCTAAGCTGTAAAACCATTTCAGGAGACTTTATTTTAAAAGATGCCATCAGGAAATATTATAAGAAGATAATCCTTTTTTGTATTTAATAACCACAAAAATTTTGTTCTCCCTATAATAACTTTGTAAGGTTGTTTGTTGAAGTCCATTTTGGATATTTGGATTTCAGAGATTTAAAGTATTTCTTGTAGAATGACAGTATTTAATCTCTTCAGCCTCTTATCCAAATTGGTCACCATGGGTAACAATATTAAATTGGTGTCTTTAACTCTCAAAAGAGGATAAAGGGTCTTTTTTTTTTTTTGATGTTAGAAAGAATCTTAGACCACCATGTTCTCTTCTCCCTTATCCTTCAAAATAACTATACCGAGGACCCTGGTAGGTTTCTTAGATTAAAATAATGTCACAGAAAGAAATTTCATTGTGTCCCCTTGGCATCTGCACTCAGTTGGCTGGAGCCAAGTGGCAGAGAGAAAAAAAACTGAGTTTGTGGCATGGCCAGCAGCACTCAGCCCAGAGAACCTGCTCCTTGGACCCTATCAGGACATTGCTGCCTCTGTGCAAGCCTCTAAGCCGTGAATGAAACTGCAGTGAGGAATTATCTGCAGAGTCTATTCCACTGTAGAAATGGAGCTAAGAAAATATAAACATCCTTATAAGTATTTCTTTTGCTGATGCACTCATGAGTTTAAAAATAATCTTGCTGAACTTTTACTCTTGTTTTCTTTGGTGTAAGTAATTTTTCATGAATTTGAAAATTTTATGAGACACAAGTATCTTTTTTCTTGTTTAAACTGAAGAATAGATTTCCCAGTGATGGGGAGAGGTGGTTTTTCAATTGCTAATAAGATAAATATAATGCTGAGGTCTGTAGGACCAAAACCATCACAATCTCCATGTCAGGTTATCCCTTCTGACACCTATCTAATATTTCAGCTCACTGCTTTCAGTCCCTCAACAGCAGCCATGCTGCTATGTGCTAGGAAACTCATTCCATTCCTGTTCATTGTCTATCACTATTGTTGTGGACTTTTTTCCTTATCACTTTAAAACTTGGCTTAATATTATAATCAGTCATTCGCTCTTAACTTCAATTTCATTTTCTTGCTTTGTTTTCTGCGCTAAGCTAAATTGCAACCTAGGTACAATTCAATTTTCCCTCTATTTGTGCGTACTTACTCAGCAGTATGTGGCTAGAGAAAAACACACAACAGGCATGTTCTTCTCATTTCAGTTCTTGATCTCTAATCTCAAAAGAGTGGATAATCCTCCAGCCTGGTTATCTTCTGACATTTTTCAGCTTGTGTCTCCTACACTCCTATATTTCCTGACTTTCTCTAGTTATCTTTCCCACAATCCTAGAAGATGATTTTACTCCCCCGCAGCAATCTTCTCCAAACTCTAGCAGTTTCTCCCAACATCCATGAGAGTCTTCCCTCTCATATGATCACCTGCTTTCCTGTTTCACCAAGAAAATAACCCCTACGTATTCCTCTTCAGCACACGGGCCAGATTCTTGAATCTGTGCCCACACATCCCCTTCACCTTGCTGCTGATGGTGAACTGTCCCTGCTCCTGGCTTAGGCCAGCTCCCAACCTGTGCCTGGCTTCCACCACCACTCACTCACAAATCACATTTCTCCAGCCTTCTTCTCCTCGGCCTTTTGCTCATTAATTTACCTCTCTCCTCAATCATTCCCACAAGCACACAAATAGGCTACTATTCTACCATATTAGCTAGGCCTTGAGCAGACATGGACCTAAGTATGGAAATAATAGACACTGTGAACTACTAGAAGGTGAGCAGGGTGGGGGTGGGTTAAAAAACTCACGTCTTGGGTACAATGCTCACCTCCAGGGTGATGGGATCCGTACTGCAAACCTCTGCATCATGCAACATTCCCAGGTGACAAATCTGCACACGTACCTACCCCCATCTCTATAAAAGTTGATTTTTAAAAAAGTTTTCTTTTGCCTTTTCTCTCCAGTTAGTATCCTATATATTTCCTTCTCCTTAGGCCAAGACTCCTTGCAGAACTATTCCTGCTGGTTATTTACAGTTGTCTCTGATGCATCTTCTTCATCCTTTCTTGAACTCTCCGCAGTCAGGCTTCCTGCTCCACCACACTTCCCACCAGACTGCTCTTGTCTGTTGACTGACAAACTCCATGTTTCTACATCCAATGGCCGGATCTGCATCATCGGCCACATCTGACACAGTTAGCCACATGTTTTCTTCTTGAAACACTTTTCACTCATTTTCCAGGACTGCCATTTCCTTTTTTCCTCTTACTTCCCTGAACTCTGCTTCTCAGTCTCTTCTTAATGCTCCTGCCTCAACCACCAAATCTCCAAACGGTTGAGTATCTGGGGCTCAAGTCTTGGCCTTCTTCTATTTTTCTTCATATGCTCACTGTCTAGGTCATCTTATCTATTTATATGACTTCAGATCTGTCCACGTGCTGATTATTCACAAAATTCCAGCTCAGACCCCTCCTTTTCAGAAAGCCTGTATGCTCAAATGTCTACTCGACCCCTCCACTTGTACATGTGACAGACATCTAATGCAAATTCCTCATGTACTCTTGCTGACAAACTCCTCCCACATTCTTCCCTATCACAGTTCATGGAAGCCCACAACTTGAACCACATTTGTCATGTCTCCCTTCAAGTAGTAGGTCTTCTCAAAAGCTCCATTCACTCTACCCTCAAAGTGTATCCAAAACCAACTGCTCCTCACCCTCTCCACTGCTATCAGCATTGGCCATTGCAATCACTTCTTAACGGGTGTCCATGCTCCTGGGCCTGTTTGCCTATCAGCAGCCCAGGATCCACAGTCATCTTTTTTTAAATGGAAGTCGGTGTTGATCAATGGTCTGCTCCCAGTTTTCCTGTGTCTCCCAGAGTCACTGGTCATGAAAGTCAGAGCCATCCCCACTGTGGCCCCTCCCCAGGCTCATTGTCTTCCTGAATTTGTCATCTGCTCTGCACCTCCTGCTCACCCTGTCCACCCACAGCAACATCCTCGCTCTCCCTCCGTGGTGCCAGCTGCTTCCCCTTCTGCCTGGACTGCTTCTCCCTAGATATCTAGGTGGCTGATTCCTTCCACATTCCTCAGATCTTTACTCAAAAGTTACCTTATTATGAGGGCTTCTTGGATCATCTTATTTCAAATTCCAATTTCTCCCTTAATACTTCTACCCTCTCCATGACTTCCATTTTTCCCTTAGACTTAGCACTATCTAGCATAGTACATATTTAACTTATCTATATCATTTCTTGTCTATCTTCTGCAACAGAATATCTGTTTGCTCCCTGTCCAGGGCACAGACAGTGCCTCACCAGGAGCAGGGGCTCTAGGAAAATTGGTTAAATGAATACATGAGAAACACACAATCAAGATGCAAACACACGCTGTTCTAAGTGCCATAACCCAGGAAGGAAGTGGTATGAGAAATAAAGAGAGAGACCTGTTTATTTGAGAAATCAGGAGGGGTTTCCTGGAGCCCGGCCTGTTTACATGGTGGCCTTAAGTGAAACAGATGTTGATGGACAGAAAGACTACCCTGCCTGGCACGGTGGCTCATGCCTGTAATTCCAAAACACTGAGAGGCCTGGGCAGGGGACTGCTTGAGGCCGGGAGTTTGACACCAGTGTGAGCAGACTTCGTTTCTACTAAAAATCAATTTTATTATCAGAGTTTTAATTTTACATCTTCTCCACCATATTTAGCTATAGTCAACATTAGATTGACTCTGGGAAGATTCCGATTCCTTCTCTCAGTTGTTTGAAATAAACACTTTTTAATTTCTTTCCTGTTTTTCTCTTTGCCTTTCTTTAGTTGGAGAACAAGGTAGTATTGATACCTCTCCAGTTTCCCTGCTTTGCATCTGTGGCTCTCTTTGCCTTGGCTGGGGGCCCCTCCTCAGCTCTATCTAACTGAGGCATCAGCTTCTTCATGGAGTGTCCCTCCATTATGAAACAGCTTGTGGTCCTTCTCCTTCCCCTGCCCTTCTGATCTCCATTAAGGAACTGGTAAAATGCTATCAATTGTTTGTTCACGTGACCTTCTCCCCTTCCATTGGAGTCAGGGATCATGTCTTGCTTCTTTGTATTCTCAACATTTTTTCCAATGCCAAAGGAATAAACACATGTTATCTGAAGGATCAGATACTTGAGCTAACCCTTCAATGGACAGAATTCAATGATGTAGGTAACACTTATCTCTAACACCAAAGAATTTTCCTACATTACCAACAAGTTTACCATGCATGATTGATTCATAGTAGTTGGTGACTCTGAGATGTAGGTGAGTCTTGTTTAAGGTTCCTGAGCAACTAATGATTTGCACATTAAAAAAGGCCCCACACTTTTAGTGTTCTGTGGCTGTTCAGACTGGCACTGTGTTTGTTTTGATTCTTTAGTCCTCTGATGTGAAATATCACAGGACTAAAGAATCAAAACAAACACAGTGCCAGTCTGAACAGCCACATGACCCTCTTAGCAGATGGTCTCTTTTCATTTCCTTTCATTCTTCCATTTGAACCATTCCTTCTTTCTCACCCAAGAGAAGTAGCAATAGAGAACTCCATTGTGAGATGTCATTTTAATTTTATTGGTTTGGGGAAGCCATTAAAGCCCTTAAAAAGTTATAGCATGGATCTGTGCACATTTTTGAAATAAAAACCCAAGTTTTTGTAACATATGGGAGTCATCATTTATTACATCATAAGCTCATTTTTATACAAAATAAGTAAAAATTTAGAAAAACATCAAAAATTTGCATTAAGAGAATTATGAAATATAAAAACTTCTTTTAATTAAAAATTTCAAAATGTAATTGATGGCTGACTCTTCTCATTCCTGTCTTCTTTGGGTATTCTGTGGGAGAGTGCCCAGCAGTTGTGGTGTAGGATGCTTTTGTTTCATTTAATTAACAGAGCTGGGGCTTTGAGGAGTCTTCCCATGACATTGGAGCAGCTCTGTAGGTGGAAAAGGAGTTTCCAAGGAGGAGGCCCACATATCCCTTCCAAACCACCCACTGACACTTTTATAGAAATCATTTCATGTTGGAGAGAGGGCCCCAGGGTAATGTTAAAACAGTTTTAATCATAGCTTCTAATTATGAACAATAAGTCACTTCCACAGTTTCTTGTGTCTCAAATATAATACAAGGAATAATTAACAGCCAGCAATAATTCTCAGGCTGGTAGAGTTACACAGTCAAGGAATTTGAATTTTGTGTCTCAGTAAAGTAAAATTCTTCCTCAAATGTCTGTCTACCTGATATATTACTAGAGCTAATTGACCTCTGTTATACCAAGAGCAGGCATTCCTGCCAGCACTCAGGATATCACCCACCAACTGAGGAAGTGATTAAGGCTCCTGGACACTGGTGCCATTACTCACAGATAGTAAGATCTGCAAAACAGGTTATTGCAAACAACCCCAGGGGAACTCCCAGTGCTCATGCATGTTTGAAGCAAATATTACCAAATCGTGGTAGTAGTTATTAGGTAATGATCCTATCAATGTTTTCATTTGTCTTCTTTGTACTTTTTTTGTTTCCCAAATCCTATGTGATAAGTTAGTATTTGTTTTGCAATCCAAAAGCAATTAATGTTTCATACAAAAATCCCTGAGAGGCACTTAACATTTCCCACACCCTTCAAGCTGCCATCCCAGCTGATTTTCACTCCTCTGAGACTTTCCAACCTGCTCATGCTCTCCAGCCTCTGTCCCTGGATCCTCCAGCCTCCCTCTGCTCCTTCCTCTGGGCTTGTTGCCTTGAACTTTAACTTTCAGCACTGGCAGAACAGTTAATAAAAAATGCATGGTCTTACTTGTTGTAAAAAATAACAGTAAGTCAGCCATCCCACTTCACGTGCTCCTTTGAAATCTTGGAGTTCTTGACTTCCAGCTATGCAGGTGGTATCTGGGAAATGGGGCTTATGGTCACACCTAAGATTGGCTCGTATCATGTCTATTCAGATTCTGTTGTCCAGAAGCCAATCACACAGCCCCAGCAGAGCTGCAGGGGAGACTGGGAATTGGCTCTATTTGTCTGCCCAGGAGAAGGAAATGGGATTGGAAAGGGGATGTCATCAGGTTCTGTAGCACAAGATCAGAGTCCAGAGATGGGGTCTTGCTGCAGTGCAAGACCACGGAAGGAGTCCACAGTTCAGTACCTGGTGTTCCCCTGGGCCCACTGACTGTGCTCTGGTCTACGGACTTCAGCTGATGTGGGATCCATTTCCAGCACACTACATTAGAGAGGCCATCATTCCTCCTGGAAACTCAAATAGCCAGGCACTTAATAAACAGCTCAATCTCATTCTTATTTCAAGCCAGAAGGATATCTATGAAGAGTTAGTAAACACGCAAACTAATGACCATAGGTTGCAAGAGACATTTTTTATTCCCAATATTTCAAATAACATCCTTTCTCTCACACTCTGCTAGAATTCCGCTTATTAGAAATTTATTTATTTTTCTTCTTCTGTGGGAGTAAAGAGAGTGCTTAGAACCATCCTCAGAAAATATGAAATAGCTTTGAGTGCAAATGTATGATGCCTGCTCCCATGTCTCACACTTATGACCCAGGGCGAGATGTTCCTTATTTTTAACTGCTGCGGGTCTTTTCTGTGCTTGTGTTTGTAGAGTGCTCACTTAGTCTAAGATGCTCTTCAGAGCTTTTGTGCCGTGATTCGTCTGCAGCTTCCACCTGCAGTAGGTGATGCTAGACTGAGACTGAGGCTTCCTCTGCTGCCTCACTCACCGCGCCCCCAGCCAATGGCCTTGCCCCTCCGTGCTCTGCAGTCCTCAGACTCCAGTTCCATGATACCCTAGCATCTTCCATTCTCCCCGTGGGAGTCAAGGGGCATCTTTTCTAATCTGACCTGTCCTTGAACCACCTTCCCTCAATCCCTATGGATGCATCTTATCTCTCATTTCCTTTTCTAATTGAAAGAAGACACTATAATATCGGCCCCTTGTACTCAGCTTTCACTCACTCTTCAATAAATGCCTTCTCCGTATACCAGAGATTGTCAATGGTCTGTCTGCAGTGAAGATCACCTTCTGAGCTCCTGGTTCATGGGGAAGTGTCTCATGTCTATTACTTTCCACGTGCATGTCTCACATGCATCTCAAAGATATCGTTTCCTAAAACAAACTCAGATGTCCTGGGTGGCCATCTGGCTGTCCTGCTCGTGTGTGTGACCTCATTTGCCTCTCCTCTTTGACCTCAGCTTTCTCTTTTGTGAAATGAGGATTCCAGATGGTTGTAGGGAGACAATGTGTACCAACTGCTCAGAAAAAAATGCTGCCAGGTAGGTCTTACCTGATTTGCTTATTATTTCCAGGATTACTGTTATTTTCTTTCCTGCCCCAAACTGCTCCTTTTTTAGTCACCTCTTTTGCAGAGGATGGCACCCCCAGCTGCTCAGGCTTCATACCCAGAAATCTCTCCCACCTCCTCATGTGCATTGCTAAGATTTACCAATTGTCTTCCAAATCTATCTTCAATTTACAAATTTACCTCTCCCTCTGGAATTCTCTTGTCTTGCCTGGATTACTGTGAGCATCCTGGGTGCCCCCTTTCCATTCTTGCCCACCCCGAATCCACCAGAGGGAACTGGATCACATCAACCACAGCATCAAAGCACTCAGTGGTCCATGTGGCTCAAAGGAGACCCCCTATCACCTTCTGTGGCCTCTGGTTCTTTTCCTTAACTATCTCTTACAGATTGTGTCATCTGCCTCAACCACAAAACTTCAAGGTTCCAGAAGGCAGAGCAGAAGGGCTCACTGTCTCTACTCTATCCCAGAGAAGAACATGCAATGGGCGTTCAAGAAACATGTTGGAAATGAAAATGGAAAAGCTTCTGCTTGTTGAATTAACGTGGGCCTTCACCTCTCCTTGGAGCTACTCCTCAAAGTGGCTGAATCCAATGCCTTTTCTTATTTTTTGGTTTCATGGCACAGATCTCCTGGCTTTCAGCCTGCTAATGGTTTTATCTCTTCTGGAGTCATCATCGAAGATTCTTTCTGCTGTGTGTGTGTGTGTGTGTGTGTGTGTGTGTGTTCATTCAGCATCCAGGACCTGCTGCTTTGTCTGCCAGAACACATTCAGAATGGGTGACAATGTCTCTTCTTCCATCAGACTCTTCCTGCCCCTCCTCAATCACTGGCTGCCTCTGCTTCCCGTGTGTACCCTGCCATGTCGTGCTTGTCCTTTGGAACTTGGCTACTTCTGCCTTGGTTGGTCCAGACATGCATGCATGCCTGTCTGACCCCAGTGGCTACTTGTTCCCACCTATCCAGGGTGACTCTGCTCAACGCATAGGCATTTAATATCTTCTGTTGTTTGTAGTTCTACATTGGGGGTGAGAAAAGCAAAAGTGATGGCAATATGCTGGTGTGAGGGACTCAGCATGCTAGTGCAAAGAAAAAGTCCATCCTGCCCATGTGTTCCTGCTGACTTCATTCCAAAACATGTGCTGTAGGGCGGAGACAGCTCCAGGGTAAGTGTTCACTGTTTACCGAAAGAGGTTCATCTTATATTGAAAATGCTTACTTGATATGTGTTCACAAGTTTTTACTTAAGATATATAGAAGATTGAGTCTGTCATATCTGAATAATAAAGTTACTAGTCAAAGATCTGTTATAAAATAATCTGTTTTCAGCCATCTAAATACATCAGTTCTCTAGGAAAACAATGTTCTGTATATTTCTCAGAGTAACATAGTCTAGCTTTAATATTGTCCAGCTTTTCAATATATTCTAACTTTAAATCTGGAAACACACACACACACATACACACACACACACACACACACACACACACACACACACACACACAGAGTTTATTTTGGCCAGTTACATTATTTTCAAAACTTCAGTCTATTTCCTAAAGAATCAAGAAGTTGAGGAGAAGTGGCTATAGTAATAGAAAATTAACAATTCACTCATTTTAAACCTTAAAAATTATATCCATTCCTATTGCTTACAACAATGGTTATGGGAGCATTTTCTGGAATATCACATTACTGCAAATGATAAAACATATGGCATTGCAATAATATGGATGAGAATATATGTTTTTTATCCTGGATGACGGAAAATTTACTCATCAAAATGTATTTTCAGGCTACTCTATTATGCTTTCTCTTCCTCTCCATTCCACTGGGTTTTAAGGAATATAGATATATGTATTTTTTTACTTTTCTCTATTTCTTTGCAGCTAATCATTAATTGCTGCAGCTGTTATTAATCTTTAGGGTCAAACTTGGTTTTTGTTTCATAAAATCTCTGCCAGGGTACAAGAGATTATGGTCATCAGGAATAGAAAATATAACACACACGAAAAGTCAATTTATATTATTTCTAAGTAAGCTTATGTTGCTTAAAATATAGTCTTATCTGAGTGAGTCACTTATTAAATAAAGGTGCTGTGAACAACTAAATACTTGAATTTAAAATGTCATTTCTATCATGTTCAAAATCTTGACACATAGGAGACTTCCTGTGAATTCAAAGATCATAAGCATTGACTAATCAATCAATGATGATTCAAAGATTTGAATCAATGATGATTCAAAGATCATAAGCAGTGACTAAGGTCACTGCTGTCAAAGCGTAGAGGTTAATGCCCTTTAGTTTCTAGTTAATTGAATGTTTTTGAAGAATGTGCAGATGAGGCATAAAACAAGAAGCAAGATAATAGAAGTTACAGAAGACAAAGATGTAGTGTGAATTACACCCGCATGTATCCTGAGCCACTGCTTACAATGCTTTAGGTAAAAACAGAGAGTTCACAGGTGATAGACAGATAGATAGATCAACAGATAAATCAATTGATTGTCACACAGGAAGGCAAGGTCCTAGAACAGCTACAACTATTTTGGGAAGACAAACTTAAGTGGATATTTTACCCGATAAATAGGTAAAATATTACTCAGTCATTAAAAAAATGATATCCTGTCATTTGCAACATGGATGGAACTGAAGGCCATTATGTTAAGTGAAATAAGCCAAACACAGAAAAACAAATTCTCACTCATATGTGGGAGCTAAAAAAGGGATCTCAAGAAGATAGGGAGTAGATTGGTGGTTACCAGAGACTGGGAAGAGAAGGAGCGTGAAGGGGATACGAGAAATATAAATATATTGATTACCTATCACTTAACTGTACATTTTTAAATGGTAAAGATGAAAAATTATATGTGCATATTTTACCTCAATTAAAAAAGGGCATTTTTTTTTTTTTGGTGTTCTGGTGAAATAGTTCTGAATTTTGACTGGGAGTGGATATGTAAACTTGCATATCTAATAACATATATAAATAAACACATGCACGTGTGTGTACACACACATGCAGGAAAAACTGGGAAACCTAAGATGGGTGGATTGTGTCAATGACAACATCTTATTATTTTTATTATTTTGAGACGTAATTTCGCTCTTGTTGCCCAGGCTGGAGTGCAATGGCGAGACATCAGCTCATGGCAACCTCTGTCTCCTGGGTTCAAGTGATTCTCCTGCCTTGATTACTCAGCCTCCCAAGTAGCTGGGATTACAGGTTTCTGCTACCACACCTGAGCAATTTGTGTGTGTGTGTGTGTGTGTGTGTGTGTGTGTATTTTTAGTAGAGACGGAGTTTCACCATGTTGACCCAGCTGGTCCTGAACTCCTGACCTCAGGTGATCCATCCACCTCAGCCTCCCAAAGTGCTGGGGATTACATGCATGAGTCACCACACCCAGCAATGTCGACATCTTGACCATGAAAGTGTAGTATAGTTTTTTGATATGTTCCCACTGGGAGAAACTGGGTAAAGAGTACATGCGATCTCTGTATTATTTCCTACAATTGCACGTGGATATATAACTATCTCAAAATAAAAAGGTTAACAAAAAAATAGATGGTAGTTAGGTACCAGTTTTTATAAACTAACTCCTTGATATATTGTATTGGGGTCAGCTATCTCTGAGAGAAAAAATCACACACAAAAGGCAAAATTAAAGTGAATCACTCTATTAAAACAAGTATAAAATGATACAAAATATGCTGAGGTTCTTTATCTTGGCTAGTTCAATAAAACTAAATTAACAAAAAGATATAGCTGAGGTAGCTTGAAAAGACTTTCATTTAAGAAAAAGCTCAAATCACCTTGATTGTAGGCATTTTAGTTGCTGTGATTTTCTAAGTTCCTTTTTCACTCTCTGTCATAATGGTTTGGCATTCCTAATCTCTTGCTGAATCATGCATAAAATATTCATTCATAGGTTTTGTACTATTCATGTTCTGGCTTAATAAGAATTTATGCAGTAAGACCCTGCATTAAATTGTGAACAACTAATTAATACTTCTGAAGTTTCTGCCACAAATTCCATATTTAGGACTTATTATATGATTCTCATTTTTCTGAAAAACAAGAACATCACACATGCATATGACATCTTTAGAATAAAAATGTAGAATAGGGTGGAACTTTTACATCTTATGATTGCTATGCATTTCACATGTGGCCCAAGCAATGCTGTTTCTTCAATTTTTAGAGTTTTAGCCAACAAAGGCACAAGGAAGGAAACCAGGAAGACAAAAGACGAGAGAGAGGCAAGATGTTTAAGTAAGAAAAGTCCCCAGCATTTCTTACCTCCTTCCTGCTTCCTCAGCAGGCACCTGGGCCTTCTCCTGCGCTCCAGTCCTCCATTTGCCACAGATCAGCCCAGTGTTCCCATTAACACATACAGCAGGCCAGGTGCCGTGGCTCACCCCTGTAATCCCAGCACTTTGGGAGGCTGAGACGGATAGATCATGAGGTCAGGAGTTTGAGACCAGCCTGACCAACATGGTGAAACCCTGTCTCTACCAAAAATACAAAAATTAGCCCAGAATGGTGGCGTGCACCTGTAATCCCAGCTACTCAGGAGGCTGAGGCAGGAGAATCACTTGAACCCAGGAGGCAGAGGCTGCAGTGAGCCAAGATCTCATTACTGCACTCCAGCCTGGGCGACACAGTGAGACTTCTTCTCAAAAAAAAAAAAAAAATACAGCAAATTATGTCACTGTCTCCTTAAAACCCATTGTGATGTTTTATTGTGCTTTGAGTAATATCCACATGCTCTCTCAGCCCCCACCCCACCGTCTCTCAGACTCTATCTTGGATGGCTGGACCACCAGCTGTTTCAGCTTCAGCTGAGAGTCTCTGTTCTCTTCCTGACTGCTCCATCTGCAGGTTTCCATGGCTGTCTCCTTCCTGTTATAAAGTCTCAGATCAGATGTGAGCTTCTCGGAGCGTCCTTCCTTGGCTATTTGTGTAAAAGCAGCCCACGTTGGCCCTTCCTCGTCACGCTGCTCTGTGTGCTGGGGTGCATGTCCCCATTTTGCCCATTCATATTTCCTTATGTAGAATTTATTTCCTACTTCTGTCCTCTCAATGAATTTAGCCTCTGTAAGAAAGGCCATCTGCCATTTTTACAAATATATTTACCGTACCTAGAAAAGTGTCTGACATATGGTATGGTAATACATAATTGCTGACCCTCAAATAAATGAATAGGACACTCAGATGGATTTGCACATGCATCTCGAGGTGAGTTAGTATGAACAGTTAATAAGCAATTTACATGTAGATGATTCCTTATGAAAAGATGCCTTTCCACTTCTGAGGTGCAGCTCCTGGAGACCCAGTGTTCAAGAAGCCGAGGACACATCCAGGGTGTCAGGAGCAGCAGGGCTCTGCCCGTTGGTTGGGGCACAGCAGGGCAGCTGCTTCCCTGTTCCACTGTCTGGACTTCCAAACTGCCCTATCCACTGCACCCAGGGGGTTGAGGCTGGCAGGCAAACACTCGCTGTCTCCCTCCTGAACACCTGTGCAGTTTTGCTCCTGTTTGCACCTTGTTCTCTGCTACTCTGGCAGGAGTGGCCCTCTCCATTCCCAAGCCTTCCAGCTTTAGTACCAACAGCATCTCCTCCTTTCTGCTGTGCTCATGAGAGCCATCAGCCATCTTCCCCGCCTGCCAGTCCTCCCTTCCTCTTGGAATTGTTGAGCTTCCATCAGGAATGAAAAGGTCCCGTCTCAGCTCTGCTGTCTGAGTGCCAATCTGCTTTCCTGTCCTTAGTCTTGCTTCGCTGTTTCACTTCCTGATGATCATCTCTTCTCAGCATCCTCACTGTCACTTCTGCCCCCTCACATCTCAGCATGCTGCCTTCTGTCCGTACAACTCCACTGAAAGGGTTTTAGCAACGTCATCTCTTCACGTCAAGTCCAGTGGCTTTCCTTGCAAATTCTGATGGCATTTGAATTCAATGAGCAAGGAGAATGACACAATGCCTTTTTTTAATCCACAGATACTCTGTTATTCCAGCACCATTTATTCAAAATCATTAATTCCCCCATTATTTTGAATTAATGAGAAATTCAACTTAATGGGGGAATTAATGATTTTGACACCTTTATGAGAAATCAGTTGATCTTGTAAGTGAAAGTCTATTTCTGGACCTTTTATTTCTTTCGTTGATCTTTCTTGGCCTTATGCCAACACCATACTCTTGATTACTATAAGTTTTTAATAACTCTTGAAGTCAGCAGTTTTAAATCTATCAGTTTTGTTCTTTCTCAAAATTATGTTGGTTATTCTAGATCCTTTACCTTTTCGTATAACTTTAGAGTCAACTTGTTAATTTCTAAAGAAAATGTTCTGGCAGTTTTCTTTGGAGAAATGAATGCTCAATTTGGAGAGAACTGACTTCTTTACAGCACTGGGATTTCTAATACATGAACATGTATCTATTTTCTTCTTCGTTCGTCCTAAACCAGAGGTGGCGGCAATTTCTGTCGTTACTACACTCCAGGTTGCCTCCCCATCCTGTCTGGCTTTTCACTTCTTCATCACCACTTATACAACCAAATACCTATATTAAGGTAGACCTGAAAGAATTCTGAATTATTTTGAAATTGTAAGATTCTAAATGAACCACACTGCAGTCTCTGCCGATCCCTTCCTCAGAACCTGTGTGGTCCGTGTGGTCAGCTTCTTCCAGACACGTGGCGTCCCGTGTACTTCCCCGCTTACGCGGCGTCCCGTGTACTTCCCCGCTTACGCGGCGGCCCGTGTACTTCCCCGCTTACGCGGCGTCCCGTGTACTTCCCCGCTTACGCGGCGGCCCGTGTACTTCCCCGCTTACGCGGCGTCCCGTGTACTTCCCCGCTTACGCGGCGGCCCGTGTACTTCCCCGCTTACGCGGCGGCCCGTGTACTTCCCCGCTTACGCGGCGGCCCGTGTACTTCCCCGCTTACGTGGCATCCCGTGTACTTCCCTGCTTACATACGTGGCAGTTAATAGCAAATCAATACCCGGCTGCTGCCCTTGCTCTTGCCCCACCCTCATTTTAGAATGAAAGTATTAGGAAAATTGGAGAAATGTCACCATACGTGACATTTAAAACAAATTTTACAAACCAACAAGGAAATGTGTGCGATCTGCCATGAAAGGAACTCCTGAACATCCTCTGAAGGAGGAGAACGCTGCGAGTGTGCAGTGGCTGCTACCTCATCAGCACAATTGCGAGGCTCCTGCCATCCAGGCCGTGGGGAAAGCTCATTATCCTGCTTCCTGCAGAGCCACACTTACAGATCCAACAGTCTCAGGATCCCAACCCCAGTGCGATTTTCTACACTCACCCAGGTTTTAAAAGGAAACTTCCATTTTCATGTTTTCTCCTGGGGAAGTGATTTTGATGTTGAAAATACAGCCCTGTAAGAATGTGACAAAGTGATGGCTTCACTCATTCTTCCACGTGAAGCTGCAAAGCAGGCCTCTGAATCCAACACCAATCAAAATTGATTACGGGGAAGGAAGATGTGACTGTGTGCAGTTGCCAGTCACTGGGTAAAGCACGTGCCCCCCTGAGTGCTGAGAATGCGGGGGAGTAGGGAAAACTTAATTAACGTAAAAGCCACTAGTAGAAAACACACAGGTACCTGATTTTTAGTTCTCTTTTTTAATGATATAACAGTCAAGCACTCCTGTTTTGAAAACTTTTGGATATACGCAAAACATAAGGGTACAGTGAAAAGTACTTATAATCTCATTACTCAGAAGCAACTGCTACTAACATGTTGGTATTTTTCTAACCAATATTTTTAGAGAGCTTTTAAAAAAGTGGGTGCATACAAAATTTTGTATCTACATTTTTACCTTTTTGCACTATAGCAGCACTGCTTCTAATATTCTTCAGCATTTACGAATGTTACTCGAATTCTCACATTTTATCTTATGCTCTCTTCCACTGCTGAGCTTCGGTACGTTATTTACAGTATTTAACTTTATGTATAACATTGTTGGGACAACCTTTGCCAAGGCATTGAAGTATTTCCTCAATCGTCTTACATATTATGTCTTCAGGAATTGAAATTACGGTTTAAACAAAAAACATTCTAGAGGTTCTAGCTACATATTTCCAAGCAATTTTCCAAGAAGTAAGTACCAATTCCTGCTGCCAAAGTGTGTACATCTCACTATAGCTCTGCCAGTATAAGGCATCCTTAGTACTGAAGTATGTCAAATGCTTATTTTACCTTATTGTTACTTTGAACTGCGTATCTCTGTTCAGTACTGTGGATAAATATTTCTCACCACTTTTTATAATTACGTTTTTATTTTTATGTTGTCTCTTTATATTTTTTGCTTTCCCATGCCCCCTAAAATGGGTCCTATATGAGTTTTTAATTGTAATCTGTAAATACCTAGCATGTTAATTTTTTACTGTATTTTCCCAGATATTTTCAGAGTGTTTTGATATTGCTTAGGCTATTTTTTTAATTTACATTTTAAATTTTTATGATGAGAAAATAAGTTTCCTTTGTTACTCAGACACTTTAAAAACAAAACTGACACAACGTTCTGAAGTACATATTCTTCATGAAAATATTTTGGCTCAATGTTACCATTTTACTATTTGGGATTTTCTCAACAATATCTATTCTGGGAGCATAGAGTTTTGACATAAAAATAAAGCAATATTTTTATAGACTATCCAAGTGGTTTTGCTTCCCTTTGTTTTTCTTACTTTCTGGTAGACCTCTGTGCACCTAAATTCTCTGGGGTCTGGCCCCTGAACTCTTACGTGATTTTACCCAGACCAAGGCTCAAAATGGTGGGAAAGTACCATGGTTACTGGGCTTTTAAGAATCACTATTAAAAATAAAATCTGTAAGTATTCTTCAAAATGCTTTAAACAATATGTAGCAAAAAATTCCTTTAAGAAGTAGAGCATCCCATATGAGTTGGCGTTACTCCAGCATCACTGCTGACACAGGAGAACCGGCTGGGCCTGCGTGCGCTGTGCCACCATGTCAGGAGCTTTGCTGCTGCCTGGACACGTATAAAATATGACAGCACTAATCTAAAGTGTGGGCTTTAGTGCACCCTGCACACACACTCCACGCAAGCCCCGCTCTGTAACCTCTTCCCCCACCTAAGTGG
>PVKP010037295.1:0-21744 GCA_004027715.1 Plecturocebus donacophilus | reverse complement strand
TCCTTCCTTCTTTCCTTCCTTCCTTCCTTCCAGACAGGCTCTCTCTTAGTTGCCAGGCTAGAGTGCAATGGCGCAATCTCAGCCCACTGCAAGCTCTGCCTCCCGGGTTCAAGCAATTCTCCTGCCTCAGCCTCCCGAGTAGCTGAGATTACAGGTGCCTGCCACCAAGTCCGGCTAATTTTTGTACTTTTAGTAGAGATGGGGTTTCACCGCATTGACCAGGCTGGTCATGAACTTCTGGCCTCGGTGTGAGCCGCTGTGCCCGGCACCCATCCCCCCTTTATTTTTTGTGACTGGGTCTCGCCTCGTCACCCAGGCTGGAGCGCAGTAGTGGTGCAGTCACAGCTCACTTGCAGCCTCAGCCTCCTGGACTTCAGCTGAGTAGCTGGGACTACAGGTACACGCCACAATGCCCGGCTAATCTTTGTGTTTTTGGTAGCAACGGGGTCTTACCCTGTTGCCCAGGTTGGTCTTAAACTCCTGGCATCAAGCCATCCTCCCTCCTCAGCCTACCAAAGTGCTGGGATTACAGGTGTGGGCCACTGTGCCCGGCCCTATGACCCTTTTAAAGTCCAGGCTCGTTCTTCTACTGGCTGGTTCAATTCAATGGTCTTTTATCATATCTTATTTTATTTTTAATTATTTTGCTGCCCAGGCACTGTGGCTCACGACTGTCATCCCAGCACTTTGGGAGACCGAGGCGGGCGGATCATGAGGTCAAGAGATCGAGACCATCCTGGCCATGGTGAAACCCTGTCTCTACTAAAAATACAAACAATAGCTGGGCGTGGTGGTGTGCGCCTGTGGTCCCAGCTACTCGGGAGGGTGAGGCAGAAGAATCACTGAACCCCGGAGGCGGAGGTTGCAGTGAGCCGAGATCACGCCACTGCACTCCAGCCTGGGCAACAGAGCAAGACTCCATCTCAAACAAAAACAAACACAAAACCAAACGTTATTTTGCTACCTTGAACTTCATCTATGTAGAACGCAGTCTCGTCTTGTGCCATCAACTTTGGAGCCAGACCACCTGGCTTTGAATCCCAATTCTGCTACTCATGATCTGGGTGACCTTGGGTGAGTTACTTAACCTCTCTGTCCCTCCTTGAGTGAGTTATTAGCTTCTCTGTCCCTCCTTGAGCAGTTTCAATTAACCTCCCCGTCCCTCGGTCTTCTCACCCATTTAAAAGGCAGTGGTGGGTGATTCTGGGTAGCACCTGTATCATGGGGTTGCTGGGGAACTAAATGAGTTTAAAATGTGACCATTCTTTTCTTTTCTCTTTCTCTCTCTTTCTTTCTTACTTTCTTTCTTTCTTTCCCTTTCTCTCTCTTTCTCTCTCCTTTTCTTTCTGTCTCTCTCCTCCCCCTCTCTCTTTCTTCCCTTCTATAGGATCTCACTCTGTTGCTCAGGCTGGAGTGCAGTGGTACAATTACAGCTCACGGCAGCCTCAAACCCAAGCTCAGTTGATCCTCCCACCTCAGCCTCCTGTGTAGTTGGCACTATAGACAGTCACCACCATGGCCAGTAAGTTTTTTATTTTTTGCCAAGATGGGTGTCTCACTATGTTGTCCAGGCTGGTCTTGAACTCCTGGGCTCAAGCGATCCTCCCTTCTCTGCCTCCCAAGGCACTGAGAATACGGGTGTAAGCCACTGTACCCAGGCAATAAGTGACATTTTCTTAGAAGAATTTTCAACACACATTTCCACTATTCCAAGCGAAGTTACTCGCGAACCTAAACGTTTGTATGAAATGTTTCCTGACTGGAAACACTGAATTCCTACATACTTTCCTTCTTCTTTTTTTGAGGCAGAGTCTCACTCTGTCGTCCAGGCTGGAGCGCAGTGGCACGATCTCAGCTCACTGCAACCTCCGCCTCCCGGGTTCAAGCCATTCTCCTGCCTCAGCCTCCGGAGCAGCTGGGACTACAGGTATCTGCCACCACGCCCAGCTAATTTTTGTCTTTTTATTAGAGACAAGGTTTCACCATGCTGGCCAGAATGGTCTGTCTTGATCTCCTGACTTCAAATGATCCACCCACCTCGGCCTCCCAAAGTGCTGGGATTACAGGCGTGAGCCCCTGCGCCTGGGCCGTAGGTACTTTCCTTCTTTTAATCTTTTTCTCTCTTCTCTGCAGCCCTTGCTGAAGTTTCCTGGTGTGCTTGAACACCAGGTGGGACAGACCCCCAACCATGGCTGCTGCGAAGGCCTGCCTGGGGACTGGGATCTGTCTGCAAATGCAAGGCTGTGGACTGGAGGAGGGAAGAGTCTGACTTGGAGAGGCTGAGGTCTGGGCTGGGAGCCGGGACAGAGCCGGTGGGGTAGGAGGTACAGGGGAGGTCGAGGGGTGTCTCCGGCGGTGGGGGTGGAGGGACACCGAGTGAGGCCAGCTGTGCTTCTGCTGACACCTAGTGGAAAGATGAAACTATTCTTTTTTTTTTTTTTTGAGACGGAATCTCACTCTGTTGCCCAGGCTGGAGTACAGTGGCGCGATCCCCGCTCACCGCAGCCTCCCGGTGTAAGGTCAGCCGAGAGAAAGAAGAAAAGACCCAAAGTCAGGCAGGTATGTTTTACTAACCCGTGGGCTGCCCCAGAACAGTCATAGGAGGCAGCCCTGAGCTTACAAAACGAGGGGTTTATATGGGGGGAGAGTTTCGGGACTGAAATAACTTATCAGTTTGTCACAGGCACAGAGCTAGTTTGTTACCTTGTGACAGACTTATGTCATTCCGTGACTTTTGTGGTGGCAGTTTAAAAGGAAAACCCAGGATTCTTACAAGTGTGTGTCAAACGGGAATTTATAAGTGTGGATAGCAATCACTGGTTTTCCCTGTCCTCCCGCAGCCTGCGCGGATGGCTGTAGTCAGGCTTTGCTTAATCGTAGCGGCTGGTGGCCCCGCTGTGACACCTAGGTAGGGTTCAGGAATGCAGCTGTAGGGCAGTCAAAGTGGGGGAAGGGGTCAGTCAAAGAGGGGGGCGGTTCTGAGGCAGCTTGTCTCTAACACTGGGTTCAAGCCTCCCGAGTAGCTGGGATTACAGGCGTGTGCCACCACGCCTGGCTGATTTTTGTATTTTTAGTAGAGATGGGGTTTCACCATGTTGGCCAGGCTGGCCTTGAACTCCTGACCTTGTGATCTGCCTGCCTTGGCCTCCCAAAGTGCTGGGATGACAGGCGTCAGCCACCGCTCTGGGCCACTATTGTCTCTTTAAGCAAGTCACTTCTGTGAAGTTGTGGCCACCCCTGAAACATCTACCTGACTTCAGACAGGCAAATGTGCACTCAGGGTGGTGGAACAACTCGCTGGGAGTCACAGCCTGTTGGCCACCCTGAGAGGGCTTGAAGGACCCAAGTAACCAGTTTAGTTTATTTATTTTATTTGGAGACAGAATCTCACACTGTAGCCCAGGCTGGAGTGCAGTGGCAAAATTTCAGCTCACCACAACCTCCACCTCCCAGGTCCTAGCGATTCTCCTGACTCAGCCTCCCAAGTAGTTGGAAATACAGGTACCCGCCACCACGCCCGGCTATTATGTGTATTTTTGGTAGAGAGGTTTCACCATGTTGGTCAGGCAGGTTTCAAATTCCTCACTTTAAGTGATCTGCCCGCCTTGGCCTCCCAAAGTGCTGGGATTACAGGCATGAGCCATCATGCCCGACCCCAAGAAACCACTTTAAAGGAGTGTTTCATTTGGTTTGGTTGGCTGTTTTTTGGCAGGTTAGTGAGTTCTCAGGCCTTGATGGGGTTTCTTGGGGAGGTGATATGTTCTCCCATGTTCTCCCTCCACTAGGAAGGCCACCTGTATTACTTCACTTCCATCACCAATCCCCAGGCCTTTTCTCTCCTCTGGCCGGCTATGCATTTGTTCATAATTTTTGTTTGTTTGTTTGTTTTGGAGACAGAGTTTCATTCTTGTTGCCTAGGCTGGAATGCAATGGCTTGATCTCAGCTCACTGCAACCTCCTTGTCCTGGGTTCAAGCGATTGTCCAGCCTCAGCCTCCTGAGTACCCTGGGATTGCAGGCATGCGCCAACATACCCAGCGAATTTTGTATTTTTAGTAGACTTCAGGTGATCCACCTTCTTTGGCCTCCCAAAGTGCTGGGATTATAGGCATGAGCCACGGCGCACAGCGTGTTCATAATTTCAACAAATGTAAGCCAGGTGCGGTGGCTCACCTCTGTTATCCCGGCACTTTGGGAGGCCAAGGCGGGTGGATCGCTTGACGTCAGGAGTTTGAGACCAGCCTGGCCAACATGGTGAAACCCCGTCTCTACTAAAAATACAAAAATTAGCCGGGCATGGTGCCTCATGCCTGTAATCACAGCTACTTGGGAGGCTGAGGCAGGAGAATCACTTGAACCCAGAAGGTGTAGGTTGCGGTGAGCCCAGATTGCGCCATCGTACTCCAGCCCAGGCGACAAGAGCAAAACTCCATCTCAAACAAACAAACAAAAAAACTTTCCTGAGACCTAGTGACACCATAGGAAACAAAATAGACTAAAACAAATAACAAAAACTACTGCTAGTGAAGCTCATAGCCCGGCTAGTGAAATGGAGGATACATTAGTAAACAGGTGTACAAAATGTGATTATTTCAGAGACTAAAAAGCCACTGGGAGGATATGTTTATTTTTATTTATATTTATTTATTTATTATTTTTTAAAGACAGGGTTTCACCACGTTGCTCAGGCTGGTCTCGAACTCCTGGCCTCAGGTGATCCTCCTGCCTCAAGTGCTGGGATTACAGGCCTGAGCCACAGCACCCAGCCTATTTTTATTTTTTTAAGACGGAGTATTGTTCTGTCACCCAGGCTGGAGTGCCGTGGCATGATCTTGGCTCACTACAACCTCCCCCTCCTAGGTTCAAGCAATTCCCCTGCCTCAGCCTCCCAAGTAACTGGGATCACAGGCACCCACTACCACGTCTAGCTAATTTTGTATTTTTTGTAGACAGGATTTCACTGTGTTGGCCAGGCTGGTCTTGAACTCTTGACCTCAAGCTATCCACTCCCCCCCACCCAGCCTCCTAAAGTACTGAGACTGCAGGCATGAGCCGCTGCACCAGCCTGGAAGGACATGTTTAAATGACAGGTACCAAGTTTGTGGGTTCCAAGGTCAGGTAGGACAGGCTACCACTTAGCCAGGCTCAGGCAGGAAGGACCCTCCAAAGAGGTGACCTTTGAAGGAACCAAGACTTGAAGGAAGAGAGGAAGTGAGCTTTGGAAATACCTGGGTCCGCCAGAAGGCACAGCCTGTGCAAAGGCCCAGGGGCAGGACAGCAATTGGCATGTTGGAGGAACAGCGAGGAGGAGCAGAGTGAGCTAGGGAAAGAAAGGGAAGAAAGGAGGGCAGGGAGGGGACGGGGCAGGTTGTGACATGTCTGGTAAGACATGGGGAGGGTTTGGGCTTTGACCCTGAGAAAGGTGGGAGCCATGGAGGGTTGTGGGCAGAGAAGGGAAGGGATGGGATGTGACTCAGGTGCTCAAAAGCACCCTCTGGTGGCTGCTGCTGGGTGAACAGACTGTGGGGATTGACGGCGGGAGCTGGGGTCCAGGTGGGGTGACTGTGTTGGCTCAGGTGAGTGATGCCGGGGGCTGGACCAAGGAGCTGCTGAGCGCGAATGCTGTCATCACATACTAGGTGCATTTTTTTTTTTTGAGAAGGGGTCTCTCTCTGTCACCTAGGCTGGAGTGCAATGGCACAATCTCAGCTTACTGCAACCTCTGCTTCCTGGGTTCAAGCAATTCTCCTGCCTCAGCCACCTGAGTAGCTGGGATAACAGGCACACACCACCATGCTGGACTGAATTTTGTATTTTTGTAGAGATGGAGTTTCTCCATGTTGGCCAGGCTGGTCCTGGACTCCTGACCTCAGATGATCGCCCGCCTCTGCCTGTCGGAAGTAAGTGCTGGGATTACAGGTGTGAGCTACTGCACCCAGCCAATTAGGACTTTTTGAGCAAGAAAGGGGGCGCTGAGGGGGCAGGGGCATAAACTGGGAATGTCCTAGCCAAAGCCAGGTATATGGTCACCTTAGCTCAAAAGAGGCTGGGCGTGGTGGCTCATGCCTGTAAACCCAGCACTTTGGGAGGCCAGGGCCGGAGGATCACTTGAGGTCGTGAGTTTGAGACCAGCCTGGCCAACATGGTGAAACCCATCTCTACTAAAAATACAAAATTTAGCCAGGCCTGGTGGCGCACCGGTGATCCCAGCTGCTCGGGAGGTTGAGACACCAAAACCGATTGAACACGGGAGGTGGACATTGGAGTGGGCTGAGATTGCACCATTGCACTCCGGCCTGGAGAAGGGCGGGAGACTGTCTCCAGACAAAACAAAAAGATAATTGGAGAAGAGAAAGTGGAGCTGGAGAATGAGGATATCTCATTATATTCAATGGGTTTTGCTCCAACCAGAAACAGACATCTAAATGGGCAACATAATGATCAAATTGTAGCAAGAGGGATTTCCTGGCATTGGAAATTCAACAATAGGGGATTGGTTAATTAGTTGGAATTCATCAATGGCTAATCCCTCTCTTGTGTCCTAGCTCCCCCACTCCAAATGGTAAATTAGAACCCTAACCCCCTGGTAACTAAAGAACATGACCCTATTTGGAGATAGGGTCTTCACAAAGGCAGTGAAGTTAAAATGAGGTCATTAGGGTGGACTGTCGGCTAGTAGCATGGATATCCTCATAAAAAGGGAACATGGGCCAGGCACGGTGGCTCATGCCTGTAATTGTAGCACTTTGGGAGGCCGAGGTGGGTGGATCACCTGAGGTCAGGAGTTCAAGACCAGCCTGGCCATCATGGTGAAACCCCATCTTTAAAAAAAAAAAAAAAAAAAGAACATGGGCTCTGAGCGGCGACTCACTTCTGTAATCCCAGCATTTTGGGAGTCCAAGGTGGGTGGATCACCTGGGGTTAGGAGTTTGAGGTCAGCCTGGCCAACATGGTGAAACCCTGTCTCTATAAAAAATTAGCAGGGTGTCGTGGTGGGGGCCTGTAATCCCAGCTACTCGGGAGGCTGAGGCAGGAGAATTGCTTGAATCCAGGAGGCAGAGGTTGCGGTGAGCCAAGATTGCCCCATTGCACTCCAGCCTGAGCAACAAGAGAGAGACTCCGTCTCAAAAAATCAAAAATAAAAACAAAAACAAAAGAAAACAAAACCGGAAAAGTACCATTATGATAGTGAGGTTTTTTTTGTTGTCCTTTTCTGAGACGGAGTCTTGCTCTGTTGCCCAGGTTGGAGTGCAATGGTATGATCTCGGCTCACCACAGTCTGCCTCCCAGGTTCAAGCAATTCTTCTGTCTCAGCCTCCCAGGTAGCTGGGATTACAGGCGTCCGCCACCAAGCCTGGCTAATTTTTTGTAGTTTTAGTAGAGATGAATTTTTACCATGTTGGCCAGGCTGGTTTCAAACTCCTGACCTCAAGTGATCTGCCTGCCTCAGCCTCCCAAAGTGCTAGGATTATAGGTGTGAGTCACTGTGCCTGGCCTAGAATACATTCTTAGTGTTGTGAGTTTTAATATATCTGCTTTTAATGTTTCAATATGTTTTCAACAGTGTTCTCAGGGAAATAACCATTAAAATACATAAAAACAGCCCAGGCATGGTGGCTCAGCCTTGTAATCCTAGCACTTTGGGAAGCCAAGTTGGTAGGATCTCTTTTTTTTTTTTTCCTGAGACGGAGTCTCGCTCTGTTGCTAGAGTACAATGGCACGCTTTCGGTTCACGCAACCTCCGCCTCCTGGGTTCAAGCAATTCTCCTGCCTCAGCCTCCCAACTAGCTGGGATTATAGGTGTGCACCACCATGCCTGGCTAATTTTTGTATTTTTAAGTAGAGAGCGGGTTTCACCATGTTGTTCAGGCTGGTTTCGTATCCCTGACCTCATGATCCACCCGCCTCAGCCTCTCAAAGTGCTGGGATTATAGGCGTGAGCCACTACGCCCGGCTGGGAGGGTCTCTTGAGCGCAGGAGTTTGAGATCAGCTTGGGAAAGACAGCGAGACCCCATCTCTACTAAAATTTTTAAAAAATTAGCCAGGCTTGGTGGCACGCGCCTGTGGTCCCAGCTATGCCGGAGGCTGTAGTTGGAGGGATTCCGTGATCCCAGGGGGTCGAGCTGCAATGAGCTGTGATTGCACCACTGCACTCCAGCCTGAGTGACAGAGTGAGACGCTGTCTCAAAAACACCCAAAGCCAAACCCCTCAAAACAGGCTTAAAGAGGCTTAAAGAGGCCTTGCAAAACTCCAACAGAGTCTGGCAAATCACTACCAAAACCTGTCTCGATGGACACTTTTGACAATTTGTTCATGATGGAGTTATTTGCCAGTAATTAATTTTTTAAATAATATTATGGCAGGGTGCGGTGTTCAGGCCTGTAATCCCAGCACTTTGGGAGGCGGAGGTGGGCAGATTACTTGATTTCAGAGTTCAAGACCAGCCTGGCCAACATGGTGAAATCCCATCTCTACAAAAAATACAAAACTTAGCCGGGTGTAGTGGATCATGCCTGTAATCCCAGCTACTAGGGAGGCTGAGGCAGGAGAATAACTTGAACGTGGGAGGTGGAGGTTGCAGTGAGTCAAGATCGTGCCACTGCACTCCAGCCTGTACAACAGACAGAAAAAAAAGTATTGAACTATTATTTATAATGATTATTGACAGTTTTTTGGCACCTCCCTAATTTTTGCACCTGGTATCAGTGCCTTACAATGCCGTAGTCTCCTCACCCTAATCCCAGCCGTGCAGGAGTGAGGGTGTGTAGAATTTTACAGCAGTCTGATCTTAAATTCTTGCCATCATACCCCCACCCTTTCTACCATCTCTTTAAGAAAAGAAAGAGGCTGGGCATGGTGGCAAACTCCTGTAATCCCAGCACTCTGTAAGGCTGAGTGAGGCAGGCGGATCTCTTGAGGTCAGGAGTTCAAGACCAGGCTGATCAACATGGAGAAACCCCGTGTCTACTAAAAATACAAAATTAGCCCATTGCGATGGCACATGTCTGTAATCACAGCTACTAGGGAGGCTGAGACAGGAGAATCCCTTGAACCTGGGAAGTGGAGAGGTCTGGCCTCAGAGAGCTCTTTCACGGAGTAGTTGGGGTTGGGTGTGCTGGCTCATGACTGTAATCCCAGCACTTTGGGAGGCTGAAGCGGCCAGATCATGTTCTGCCACGAGTTCGAGACCAGCCTAAGCAACATAGCGTAGGCCCTCCTACAAGTCAGCGTCTCTACCAGACACATTTTAAAAGATTTAGCCAGGCGAGGTGGTCCATGCCTGTGGTCAAGGTATTCCAGAGGCTAAGGTGGGAGGATTGCTTGAGCCCAGGAGGTGGAGGCTGGAGTGAGGGATGATCGTACCACTGCACTCCAGCCTGGGCAGCAGAACGAGACTCTCAAAAAAAAAAAAAAAGAGTAGTTTGATGATCTAAAGCAAAATGGCAAATATCAAACATCAAGTACAGATTTTATCTATGAGATGAACTAAGAAAAGGTTCATTTGACCCCAGGATGGGTTTGTGGGCCATTTGACTTGCATTGTTTTAAATGGAGGGGTGGACTGATGACAAAGTAATAAAGGTGTGTGTGTGTGTGTGTTGGAAAGGGTGTCTATTGGATTTCTTTTTGTCTTCTGTACTTTCCTTCTTTGATCTCTACTGTATTGAGTAGAATAACAGCTGTTCAGGAAGAGCAGATATTACTTGGCTGATAGCAGCAAAACTGTTTCTTTGGGTCGCTGGAATGTAACAATCTCTCCAATATTATCTCTATGTGAGAGTTCAAAAAACGGTGGCGTTTACCAGTTTCCGTAGTGTAGCGGTTATCACGTTCGCCTCACACGCGAAAGGTCCCCGGTTCGATCCCGGGCGGAAACAGTTGTTCTCTTTTCTCTACCCGGAGAATATTATTGTCAGGTTTCACTAAACTAGCAATTCTAGTCCCCTTCTTTCTCTTCCGCCTTCGTACTGCCTTTTAGACATTTTTATGGAATTTAAAAAGTGATTTCAAAATAAAAATTTTAGGCGGGCGCGGTAGCTCACGCCTGTCATCCCAGCACTTTGGGAGGCCCAGGAGGGGCATCACCTGAGGTCAGGAATTTGAGACCAGACTGGCCAACGTTGTGAAATCCCATCTCTGCTAAAGATACAAAAATTAGATGGCCGCGCTTGTAATCCCAGCTACTTGGGAGGATGAGGAAGGAGAATCGCTTAAACGCTGGAAGTGGAGGTTGCTGTGAGCCGAGGTCGAGCCACTGCAGTACAGCTTGGGCGACAGAGCGAGACTCCGCCTCAAAAATAAATGAATAAATAAAATGAAAGTTTCAAACGGTAAAAGGTTGCGTTGGCCGGGAATCGAACCCGGGTCAACTGCTTGGAAGGCAGCTATGCTAACCACTATACCACCAACGCCGCGATGGGAAAGCGCGATCTCCCGTACACCCTTAATAGGGGGAATCACGGGCCCGACTGAGCGATACCAAATCACACGGGGGTGTTTCTCCCTACCGCACCGGAAGATGTCGCTCTTGGGCGCTCCGCTTCGTAGGCCGCCGGCGCCGCTACGCGAGGTTCCCCCCCCAGTGCCGCGGACGTCTTGGTACGTGCCTGGAGGTGTCCAATCCCAGGCCGCCGCCTGGGCCGCTCGACTTCCGGGTCAAAGGGACCTGAGCCGGCGGGTCCCCCGTGTCCGCCGCCGCTGTCGTCCCCCGCGCCCGCCACTTCCGGGGCCGCAGTCCCGGGCATGGAGCCGCGAGCGTGAGGCGCCGCTGGCCCCGGGACGCCCTGCCCAGCCCGGCCGCCGCCCCGGGCCCCGGTGAGCATCGCCCGCGCGCCTCGTCCCGCCCCGGCCGCGACCCTGAACCCGCCATTGACCGGCCCCGCCTCGGCTCTGACCCTGCACCCGCCATTTCCCAGCCTCCCCGCACCCCGGCGCCGCCATGCACTCGTCCGTGGGTCCCTCCGGCCCCGTGCCTCGTTTCCCCTCCACCCTGGGTCCCCCTCCACTTTCTTTCCCTCCTCGACTTCTGCGCTGGCCAGGCCACCTCCCAGTTTCTCCCCTTCCCGGCCCTGCTTCCCCACCCATCCCGTTGCTGCTCAGGCTGCCCGGCTCTGACCCCCTTCCGGGGGTGACCGCACCCAAGAACGCCCTGGCTGCTGCAGATCTTGACACCCTCTCCCCTTCCGTAGGCTCTGGAGGTCCCGATCTCCCTCTCCCCGTGCAAACGCTATATGTGCACAGGGGCCACTTCCTGGGACCTGCATCCTGTCATCACCCCTTTACCCCTTCCCCGCCATCTTCGCCCCACAGCTTGGTCTCCCCCGACCCAGTCCTGATTCTCAGCCCCACTTGATCATTTTATTAAGGGTATCCAGAGACCGGTTTTCCTGCCGAGGCGTTGGTGGTGTGGTTAGCATAGCTGCCTTCCAAGGGGCAGTCCCCTTCTCTCAGCCTCCCTTCTCTGGCCTGTCCAGCCGCCCACCTTCTTCCTACACAGCCTTAGGCCAGCCCTAACACTTCCCTATCCACGCTGCCTCTGAGCCATTGAAAAAGTGGGCTATGCCTTTCGCCCCCACCCCCTGGTCTTTCCCTGGGGCTCCCTGAGGAAATCACTTGCCTCTGCGGCAAGAACCAACCTGCTTTCGAGGAGCTGGGACTAAAGCCCAGGAGGTGTGGACTGTAGGCACCAATCCCTGCATTCCTCGGCTGGGTCCCGGGGGGAATCGGGGCCCGTGGGATGGCTTCTCTCCCAGATTCTGTCCAGGGCATGGAGGCAGTGCTGCAGGGCTTCGAGGCAGAGCTAGAATCTAGCCAGGTAGAATCAGGCCTGGCAGTCTGCAGCTTCTGGTGGGGGAAGGGGGGAACCGAACGGCTGGCCAGTGCTTCCATTAACCTGCCACCTTCATGACACATTTATCCTATCAAGATCTGTGTCCCATGCCTGCAGCTGGAATGGAGGCTCTCTGGACCCTTTAAAAGGTCAGTTGTGGTGGGATTTGGCAGCCAGGAAGGCTGGGGTGGGGGCTGGTGGGATTCCTTTGCCTGCTCTAGAATATAGAGATTGGCAGGAAATGGTTTTCTGTGGCTCTGGGTTGTTGTCCTCCCCAGGGCAGTGGCTGCAGCTTTCTGTGCGCCCGCTAAAGTCTTTTATTTTCACCCCTGTACCCCTCTAGCTGCCCCTGGGAGGAACTTTCTGAAGGGTTCTGGGAGAGAAAGGGGAGAGTGCTGATTTCAGCAGGATTTGGTGGAGGGGTGTGCTGCCTGATCTGATCAGTAACTGGTGGGGATTCTGGCTCTGAAGGGACTTTAGCTGGATTCTCCCCCTTCATGTGGTTTTCAGTAGCTTGTTGAGTTGACGGTGCTAGCTGTCACTGTGTGTTAAAAGCTGTATGTGTGTGGTCTCATTTAATCCCCTTGGTGGCCCAGGCGTAGATACTGTCATCCCATGTTCTCGCTCAGGAAGTGGAAGCTCAGAGAGGTTCGGTGACTTCCCCAGAAGTGGCAGAGTTAGGATTTGAACCCCTCCCTCTGACACCAGAGCCCACGCTTTTCACCATTGGACTGAGAGTGCAGCCAGTGCTTCTTTGTGGTAACTTTATGCTTAACCTCTTAAGTTAGATGTGGGACAGTCTCAGTCTGTCGCCCAGGCTGGAGTACAGTGGTGTGATCTCAGCTCACTGCAACCTCTACCTTCTTGTTTCAAGTGATTCACCTGCTTCAGACTCCTGAGTAGCTGGGATTACCGGCTTGTGCCACCACTCCCGGCTAATTTTTGTATTTTCAGTAGAGACAGAGTTTTACCATGTTGGCCAGGCTGGTCTTGAACTCCTGACCTCCGGTGATCCACCCGCCTCTGCCTCCCACAGTGCTGGGATGACAGGTGTGAGCCACAGCGCGCAGCTGGCCCTCTCTTCTTTAAGCCTTTGAGGAACTGCCTGTCATGGGACCTGGCTTATCTGAGAAGGTGGTTGTGCACCAGCCACACAAAGGGTCCCTTTGACTTTAGACAGCATCCAGGAAAGGACAGCCGCCCATTCATTCAACCTGAAATGCTTTTTGAGCGCCAGGCATTGTCTGGGCTCAGACAGTCTGTTGGGACCAGGATAGATGTGGCCTGACCTGTGGAGCTGACCTTCCAGTGCCGAGTGCCCACTCACCCACAGCGAGGTTTCTCAGCCTTGGCACTGTGACATTTAGGGTTGGGATGGTAGGGGGTTAAGCAACATCCCTGGTCCTCACCAGCCACATTCCTCCCCGCACGGTCCCAGTCATGGTCACCAAAACTGTCCCCTAGGGGGGGCCAGTTATCCCCAGGCGAGGCCCCCTGGGTTAGGGGATTCCATGGACCCTCAAGAGACTCCGTGTCCCCTGATCCTCTGCTAAGCTCCCAGGAGGCTGCGTACATTGAAATCCTCACCCTGAGTGGGGAGAAAGTAGGTGAATAGGAGCTGGGGGTCCCACTGGTTTAGAATGCTGATCCCATGGGAAGTTTATCCCAGTATTAATATGAGGGTAGGAATTGAACTCAGGTTTCTCACCAAGGAATGGATGCAGGGGTCTCCCGCTTGGCATTGCTGAAATTTGGGGTAGATCTTTCTTTAGTTCCTTCTCTGAAGAACTTCCTCTAGTGTGGGTCATCCTGGGCACTGTGGGGTGCTAAGCTGCATCTCTGGGCTCCAACCACTCCATGCCAGGGGTACCCCAAGTTGTAACAGCTGTAAATATCTCCAGACATCGTCCAGTGTCCCCTGGAGGGGAGGGGGCGAATCACCCCCATTGAGAATCACTCTCCCAGGGGTAAGGGAGCACAGGAGCGACGGTCCAGGCCATCTTCGCATCTGGGTGTAGTGGTGGGGCAGTCAGGTAGCGTCTTCAGATGGGGCGCTCAGGAAAGACCTCTGAAGAGGTGATATCAGGACCTGCACGGTAAGGAGCAAGTCATATCCAGAGCAGGGAATTGGCATCTCAGGCTGAGGGGCGCACCGTGCAGACACCGTGTGCTGGGAAGGAGTGAGTGTGCTGAGGGACAAGAAGGAGGCTAGTGTAGCCAGAGGTCACAGTCAAGCGCAAAGCGAGAAGCCAGGGTCACCAGGGCCATCGGGAAGCATCCACAGTGAGGAATTTTGGATTCTTCTGCTTCCAGCACTTGCCCTGGGGTGGTTTCCCCAGACTCACTTGAAATTCCCAGGGGATTTCACAGAAACCTCCTGTTGAGAAAGATTCGAGTCTCTGGCAAATGCCGCAGAGCCTGATGCATCCATCATCCCTTCACAATGCGCTTGGCCTCAGGGGGCTCCTCGGAGGCTTGGAGGGTGGCCTGGAGATATGGGGAGGGGGTGAAGGGCAGGAGAACCCCCTCCCCACCTGCCCAGGTGGCAGCCCTGTGGTCTCTCTTCCCGCTCACCCGCAGGCACCCCTGCCCTCCTGAGGTCAGCTGAGCGGTTAATGCGGAAGGTTAAGAAGCTGCGCCTGGACAAGGAGAACACCGGAAGTTGGAGAAGGTGCGGCTGGCCTTGGAGGCCCTGATGAGTGGGGACATGGCCCAGCTTCTGCAATTCCCCAGTGGTCTGAGATCTGGAAGGCCCCTTCTCTCCCTCTCCCCTGGCTTCCCCTGCACATCCCCATGTCCCCAGGGCTGTTCTGGTTATTTCAAGCGAGTAGGCGGCGTGGCCTTGTGCGGGGTCTCCCCTCGGCACTGTGGACGTCGGGGTTGTAGTGTTCTTTGGGGCGGGGCCGTCCCGGGCACCACAGGGTGCTGAGCGGCATCCCTGGCCCCCCCCCACTTCACCTCAGGAGCTCCCTCAATTGGGACAGCCACCAGTGTCTCCACATATCACCAAGTGTTTGCTGGGGACAGAATCACTCCTGGGTGAGAACTGACTGGAAGCGTGTGGGTTTTGGGGTCCAAGGGATTGGGGTTCCACTCCCCTTCCTTGCGGGGTGACATTGGACAGGACATTCAACCTCACTGAGCCCATTATTTGGTCCTGAAAATGAGGACCCCAGAACTGAAGAGCTCTCCCAGAGTCAGCTGCGGATCGAATGCAGTTAGACACGCACCCCCGGGGCAGTCAGCAAACTCCACGTCTCAGGCCCTGGCACGAGACAAACAGGCGGCAGGAATTCCTCGACCCTACGGACCTATGTCAGTATAGGGTTTCTGTCTGTCTGTTTTTTGAGACAGAGTCTCACTCTGTCACCAGGCTCAAGTATAGTGACTGCGATCTTGGCTCACTGCAACCTCCGCCTCCCAGGTTCAAGTGATTCTTCTGCCTCAGCCTCCCAGGTAGCTGGGATTATAGGCACGTGCCACCACACCCGGCTAATTTTTGTATTTTTAGTAGAGACAGGTTTCTCCATGTTGGCCAGGCTGGTCTCGATCTTCTGACCTCGTGATCCGCCCGACTCGGCCTCCCAAAGTGCTGGGATTAGAGGTGTGAGCCACCGTGCCTGGCCAGTTTCTAATACTCTTAGACACGTTTGCTTTGACAAAGCACACACAATCGGGAAGAGAATGTAAGAGTGACCCGGGGAGACAGGGATGGTGTGAAGGGCTCTGACTGCCCCAGCCGCAGGCTCTAAAACCGGGCGGTCCTGGTATCTGGCGGGCACATGCCTTAGGGATCCGTTACTGAAGGTGATGCGTGTCCCTTCCCTGTACACCCTTAGTGTCTCTTCTGGGCACAGGCTGTAGAGTGACTCTGTAAAGGTTGCTCATCAAAGCTCAAGGCCTGGGTGGCGCTGGGGGCGGTTTGGGTAGCACAGAGGATGCCGTGCTATTTCCCCGGCAGCCCTGACTTGCGGGGGCACTGGCCTGGCCTGGGCCAGCTGCCAGAAGTCCACCTTGAGGCATTTCCCCATCCAGCGCATGGATAGGACCCTGCCTCCTGACCCCGTCTGCCCCTTGCCCCACGTCAGCCAGGGGCTCCTGCCTTTCCTTCATTTCTGTCTTACCACCTTGTGGTCTGCCTGAACTCAGAACCACAGTTAGCACTGAGAATCTGCTTCCTTCTAGGCATTTGAATACTTCCCCCAACTCCGACTACTCCCCCAACCCCTGCCTGCCACCGAAGCATCAGCTCAAACACAGAGATCACAGAGCTTTGGAGCTGGGCGTCGTGGTTCCACTCATGTCATCCCAGCTATTTGCTAGGCTGAGATGGGAGGATCGCTGGAGCCCAGGAATTTGAGACCAGCCTGGGCAACATAGCCAGACCCATCTCTTTTTTTTTTTTTTTTTGAGATGGCGTTTCATTCTTGTTGCTTAGGCTGGGGTGCAATGGCATGATCTCGGCTCACCACACCCTCCACCTCCTGGGTACAAGCGATTCTCCTGCCTCAGCCTCCCAAGTAGCTGGGATTATAGGCGTGCGCCACCATGCTTGGCTAATTTTTTTGTATTTTTAGTAGTGATGGGGTTGCTCCATGTTGGTCAGGCTGGTCTCGAACTCCCGATCTCCGGTAATCTGCTCGCCTCGGCCTCCCAAAGGGCTGGGATTATAGGCGTGAGCCACCACACCTGGCAAGACCCCATCTCTTAAAAAAAAAAAAAAGGAAAATTGAAGAAGGAGATCACATATCTGCCACCCGGCCATGACAGAGACCATGCCAGGAGGTCTGGAGGTGTTCGCTGGTGGCCTCACAGGCCTCAGAGGCTCCTCGCTGATTGGCTGAAGGAAGGCATAGGTAGACTTGAGTTAGTGGCCTGGAATCCGCTTTCATCTGTGCAACTGTGTAAACTCTTGACTCCCCTGAGCTGCAGCGTAGGGTGGTGCTAGGTGGAGAAGGCCCTGCACAGGCTCACCTCCCTCCCCGACTTTTGCCAGCCTCTCTGCAATCCGGGCTTTGCCTCCAGGTAGAAGAGAGGTGAACGCAGAGGGCCAGGCTCCGGCACCAAGCTTCGGCCTGTCCGGAGGCTCAAGCTAAAGAGTCTAGCCACCACAGCCGGAAGAGTCCTGGAAGTTCCTCCCAATGTTTCATTTCATTTCTCATCTCTGGGATCGAATTTTCGCTTCTTGGGCTATCTGTGGTGATCAGAGGCAAGATGATTTGTATTATTCTTCTTTGCTATGGAAATAAGCCACGTGGATCTGTAAGTGCTTCCGGCCAGGCTCTCAGCTTATGGGTGGCTCCAAAGGTCACATTTTTTTCTTTGCTGTTGTGAGCCAGGCTTGAATTGGGGCAGCACAGCTTAGAGGGGTGCCTAGACCACTCAGAGGAGCTCCCCGGGCTCGGTGTTCTGGGCCTGTTGCCAGCAGTGGCTGGGGCTGTGTGGGTTCTTTTTTTTTTTGTCTTAACACACAACTTTGCTGAGATGTGTCGGTTCTTGAGCGTTCGGGCGGTCCTGGTCCCAGCCCCTGTCTAACACTGCCAGTGGCTCCCTGCTGCCTTGGAGGGGAACTGTAGCTCTGCGGTGGGCAAGGACGTCCTGTGTGTGACCTGAGAGCCCTGTATATGCTCATGTCCTTTGGTTTGTGTCTTCATGTCGGTCTCAGGAGGAGAACTAACGAACTGTGCTCCTTCTGGCTGGAGGGCAGGACACGCTGGCCCTGCCTGGATGGAGCGAGATGAAACAGGGAGCATTTTCCCCGGTCTTTTCTTTGGGGCCAGCGTTGGAGAAGCGCCTCTGGAAATCAGCCCACAGCCATGCTACTCAGAAGCTGCCTTCCCACGGGACCCTGCCCCATGGGCCTTTTGTATGTCCTATGCTGAGGCGGCCTCTGCTCTCCTTGGCTTCTGGGACCTTCCCATAGGACACGGCTGTCTCTCAGCATGGCACAGGAAGCTCTCTGGGCTGTACTGTGGCTTCTCCTGCTACATTTGCTGAGCTTGTCACACAGCAGCTCAGGGGGAGGCCAGGGGCTGGGCAGCCTCCACCAAACCCCTTTTGCTCATCCATTCGGCTCTGATTGGGAGTGAGCTCCAGTGCCCTCGAAGCCTCAGTTTCCCCACCTGTAGACTGGGCTGTTACAAGCCCAGGTGAGGTGATGATTGCAGGGCCTGATCTTTCTCCCCTTCTGTCTCAGAGCAGGCCGGGGTCCTTTCTCTGGCCGTGGTCACCCTGTGGGATCTCCCCTTGGCAAGAGGCAGAGTGTTCTGGGAACTGGCGTGCCACAGAGTCAGGGTGGCCCCCTCGTCTCTGCCATTGACTTCTCTAACACCAGGTCCCTGCTGTCCACTCCCGCGGGTCTTCCCACTTCCTCCAAGTGAGCAGCGACTTCCCCAAGCCAAGCTGTTGGTCCCGGAGGACAGGCCTTCCGTTAAGGTCGTCAGTCACCCGGAGCCCGCAGAGGGAAGTGAGACCAGCCCCATTGCCACCCTTTCTAAAGCACTGGCTCTCGCAGAACTGGGCCATTGGAGCCATGTTTAGATTTCTGTAAAACAAATATTTGCCTGGCCGGTCCAGGCAGGTCGAGGAGTGTGCTAAGTGGCAGGAGTGGAAGTTGGGGTGGTAGCTGTGACACAGCAGTGGCCGCTCTCGGTGGCTCCTCTGCACACCCGGCACATCCCGAGTGGGAGGAGCAGGTGGGATGCTGTTTGGGGAAGGGTGTGTGCACTCAGCCTCTCACCTGCGTCTCCCACATCCGTGAGGCTCTGGCACTTCCAGTGACGGACAGGTGTCTCCCCGGCTGGATAGCAGGCCAGCAGCACAGGTGACCGGGGTGGCTTTTCATTCCTAATGCCCTGGCCTCTCCCGAGACCCAGCGTGTCTCCCAGCGGGCTCAGTGAGAGAGTCATTCCACAGTGCTCCACAGAGTGCCTGCCGTGTGCCAGGTACCACCTGAGGTCCTGGGAGCACAGCATAAATGGGACAGACGTGGGGGAGGCAGGCATCCCATGAATAACTGCTGTGAGGAAGGTGGGGGGAGGGGGACAGCCAGGTGCTATGGGAAAGATGAGAGACTGGCTTCAGCGCGGATGGCGGTGAAAGGCTTCTGGGGCCTGCCAAATATTTAAGCTGAGATCTGATTACAAGTTGGTCAAGCAGGCAGGGTGTGGTGGCTCACACCTGTAATCCCAGCACTTCGGGAGGCTGAGGCAGGTGGATTACTTGAGGTCAGGAGTTCGAGAGCAGCCTCGCTGACATAGTGAAACCCCGTCTCTACTAAAAATACAAAAAAAGTAGCTGGGCGTGGTGGCAGGTGGCTGTAATCCCAGCTACTTGGGAGGCTGAGGCGGGAGAATCGCTTGACCCTGGGAGGCAGAGGCTGCAGTGATCCACGATCACACCACTGCACTCCAGCCTGGGCGACAGAGTAAGACTCTGTCTCAAAAACAACAGAAAAGTAATATACGTTAAAGAAGTTAAGCAAAGTGAGAAAAACGTGCTCAAAGCAGGAGGGCCAGTGTGTGCGGAGGCCCTGCGCTGGAAAGGAATTTGGCCTGTTTGAGGAGCTGGGTGAAGGTTGGTTTGGCTGGGGCATGGGGACAGGGAGGATGAGATTCAGGGACTTGGCAGGGGTTGACAGCAGCCTTGAGGTGGTGGTGAGGACTGGTTTTATCACAGGGGCTGTGGGAAACCAGGAAGGGATTTGAGTGATGGGGTCTTGGCAGTAGATGTGGAACGTCCAGGGAGGAGGCGGTTTCAGTCATTCAGCCAAAGCCCAGCATGGTGGCTCACACCTGTAATCCCAGCAACTTGGGAGGCTGAGGCAGGAGGATTGCTTGAGGCCAGGAGTTCGAGACCAGCCTGGGCAACATCGTTGAGACCCCCATCTCCAAAAAAAAAAAAAGTTTTTAAAAATCATTCATTCACCCAGGTACTGTGGCTCACGCCTGTAATCCCAGCACTTTGGGAGGCTGAGGCGGGTGGATCATGAGGTCAGGAGATTGAGACCATCCTAACATAGTGAAACCCCGTCTCTACTAAAAATACAAAAAGTTAGCCGGGCGTGGTGGCGGGCGCCTGTAGTCCCAGCTACTCGGGAGACTGAGGCAGGAGAATCGCTTGAACCCAGGAGGTGGAGGTTGCAGTGAGCTGAGATCTCATCACTGTGTTCCAGCCTGGGCGACAGAGAGACTCCTTGTCAAAAAAAAAAAAATCATTCATTGGAGAGGCAGTGGTGGCTTGGGTCTTAGCAGCATTAGTGACATGGAGAGAAGGGGACCACCCCAAGAAGTGTTTACGGGGCGGGGAGGGTGGCACGGGTGCGGCTCGCCTGGAAGAACCTCAGTGTCTTGCGAGGGGCGGCGTGGGGGCAGCGTGCAGGCGGCACAATTCTCCTTTCTCATGGTCTCTGCTTCTTCCCTGCAGCTTCTCGCTGAATTCTGAGGGGGCTGAGAGAATGGCCACCACTGGGACCCCAGCGGCCGACCGGGGCGACGCAGCCGCCACGGATGACCCGGCCGCCCGCTTCCACGTGCAGAAGCACTCGTGGGACGGGCTCCGGAGCATCATCCACGGCAGCCGTAAGTACTCGGGCCTCATTGTCAACAAGGCGCCCCACGACTTCCAGTTTGTGCAGAAGACGGACGAGTCTGGACCTCACTCCCACCGCCTCTACTACCTGGGTAAGCCGGGCCCTGCAGGCCGCCTAGGCGGGGTCAGCGTCTGGGGCCGCAGTTCCCCGGTCCTCTCTGTTTCCAGAGATCCGCAGGAGTCGGAAGATTTGCTCGGGTGGCCAGACCCTCGGCAGGCTTTCCTGCAAGGCTCAGCCACAGACGGCTCTGACTACAGGGAAGGGCTGCCGCAGGCTGGGAGGGAAGGTCCCCGGAGGGTCAGCTGAGCAGGGAGCTGTGCACAGGGCAGCCCCGCTGCTCCGCGTGGCCAGGATGCCGTGGCTCAAGCTGGCCCTGTGGCTCTGAGCCCGGAGATTGTTTCCAGTACTAGTCAGCGGGGTCCACCCCCTGAGTCACTTCCCAGCCACCTGGTCCGGGCTGGGTGGGGCTCGTGACAAACAGGACTGGGCTGAACCATTCCCGGAGGGAATAGGGAGTCATTCCAGGATGAGCTCGACACAGAGGTGTGTCATGCAGGATCCCGAGGCTCTAGGAAAGCCGCCCAGATGGCAGAACCGGGTCTGCCTCGGGTGACAGCACAGGGCAGCTTGCCACGTGTCTGCAGCCCCTGCTGCGGGCCCTGGGCCGTCACTTCCTCCCCTGGGCATGTGCCTGCATGCAGCTCCTTCGGCATCGTCCGAAGTGCCTCATGGTTTGGCCCCTCCACACCACAAGCGCCGTCAGAGCCTGGGTTAGACTGCACATCCTCCAGTAGCCTCTGCGGCTGCTGTGGGCCTGGCTCCCGTGAGGTGAGCCGTGGATATCTCGACGCTGCCTGCTGCTCGCAGAGGCCTAAGAGCTGGGAGGAAGGACACCTTGGAGAGATGAGGCGGGCCCATGTCTTTGAAAGCAGCATGACACACAACTGGGGACCAAAGGCAGGGCCTCTGCCACTTGGCACCGTGGGCATTGGACCCGGATCGTTCTCTGGGGTGGGGTCATCGTGGGCACTGCAGGGTCCTGAGCAGTGTCCCCGACCTCCACCCACTCACAGGAGCAGCCACATCCCAGTGGTGACAACCACAGACATCTCCCAGATATCACCAAGGGTTCCTTGGGGGTGGGGTGTCCCCGGGATGCTTGTGGAGGCCAGTGCTGGGGTGCTTGTCCAGGCCGGCGCACTCATCGCTGGGACTCACAGCAGAGCCCTCAGCCCCTGAGCCCAGGCCCATGTGTGCTGCGGCCCCCAGCGAGTGCTAGAACCAGTAAATGGGCATCGTCCTCTGCCAGAGGCTGACCACATG
>PVKP010037294.1:0-21757 GCA_004027715.1 Plecturocebus donacophilus | reverse complement strand
TTTTTTCTGTTTCTTAGTTTTCCTTCGGGGGGCGCCCCTTCCCCACAGAGCTGGGCCTTCCCGGGTTCAGCTGTGCTTCTCAGTCCGCAGCGCTTCCAATTGCTGTTCTCCTTGTGGGGATGGGACCAGCCGCGCCCGACCAAAAGGCACCACCCAGTCCCGCACACTCCACACCGAGAAGCGCCGCACGGGCCAAAAGAGCTGCGCTGGCGACCTGCGTGGCTCCCTTGCCGGGAATCTCCCAGTCCGTGGGCATCAAATATTCGTCTGCAACTGCGGCGTCCACTCGCTCTCTGCGCCCTCACCGCCAGCCACAATCCTGAGCTGCTGCTACGTGGCCATTTTGTATCTCTCTCCGCCCGGGGATGAAGTGTTTCTGTTTCTTAGTTTTCCTTTGGCGGACGCCGGTTCCCCTCTTCCCGGGTTCGCTGCGCCCGCTGTGAAACTCTCCGTCTTCAGCGCTTCCAATTGCTGTTTTCCTTGTGGGGATGGGACCAGCCGAGCCCGTCCGTCCCGTATACTCCGCACCGGGAAGCGCCGCGCTGGGTGCCGGCCAAAAGAGTCGTGCCGGCCAAAAGAGTCGCGCCGGCGACCGCGTGGCTTCTCCGCCGGGAATCTCCCGGTCTGTGGGCAACAAAAACTCATCGGAAAGTGCGGCGTCCACTCGTTCTCTGCGCTTTCACTGGGAGCTACATTCCTGAGCTCTTGTTAGTCGGCCATCTTGGATCTCTCCAACCCTTCCCTATTCTTGTCTTAAAAACTCATTTTCTTAAAACACTTTCATCTCTCAGCATTCAAAACATTACGTTCTTCTGATTTTCTTCATACTCTATCAGCCATCTCTTCTCAATTTGTTTGCTATTATCATCCTCTTCTTCATAGCCTTTCAATGTTGAAGGATCCTGATGTTGATGGGTACGCTCCTCTAAAAATCCTTTATCCCTAAAAAATCTCACCCAGTCATATGACTTTAACTATCAATCATATACCAAATTTATAGCTCTGGCTTTCACCCCTTCTCTGAACTTCAGATTGTTATATTCTCAGCAACTCCACATAATTGTCTACTACAGTTCAAACTTAATGTGGCCCAAGCTCCTGATTGTCCACTTCACAAACAAATGTCTGCTTATTCCTCAGTTTTTCATGTCTCATTGTCACTATCATTCTTCCAGTTGCTAAAAGAAAAAAAACAATGAGTTATCCTTGATTCTTTCTATTCTGTAATAATTCATATGCAGTGCATCAGTAAGTTTTGTTAACCTACTTCAAATTATGGCCCCGAATCCATTCACTTCTCTCCTTCCTTACTGCTACCAGGATAGTCCAAGTCACAGTGGATGGTGTCATCCGCTTCCTAATTGATATTTCTGCTTCCACTCTTGCTCTTCACATCCAAGTGTCTAATCTCCAGACAGTGGGATATTTCCCAAACAAATCAGATCATGTCATTCTCGGCTTAAAACCCATTCATGGCTTTCCATCACACTGAGAATACTATTCACATTCCTTCTCATGAGGTGCATGGCCTCCCAGGATCTGGCCCCTGACAATTTTCTAATCTCATTGTATACCTCTCTTCTTTTTACCTCAATCATACTGGCCTCCTTTCTGTTACTCAAGTAAGTAAAGGTCTTTCTCACATTAGCACCTTTGCACTTGCTGATTCCTCTGCCTGGAGTACTCTTTTCTCAGCTCTTTATGTGGCTGGTATTTGTCTTCTGATCGTTCAGATCTCACGACAAATGTCATGGCTTCAGAGATGTCTTTCCTGAGAATTCTTTCCAAAGCAGCCACCCTTCTCCCCAACCACACTCTAATACACCACCCTGTTTAGGTCTTTCATATCACCACGGCCTGTAATTGTAGTTTTGTTTATTTGTTAGACTGTTTTCTTGTTATCTATAAAGATTACAAATTGTTTGAGAGCGGAGACCTTGTCCTTCATACTGTGGGCACATGGACCACCTTGACTGTATGCTTCAGTGAGTTGTGAGAAATTTGTCCCCACAACCGACAACTCCACTGGAGAGGCAACAAGGAGTGCCAACTTTACTCCTTCTTATAGGAGAGCTAGAGAAATGGCCAACGGTTGCCTACTACCCAAGTCTCACATACCATTTTCTGCCTAACTAATCAGAAAAACAAGTCTAACAATGAGAAAACTTTAAAAAAATTTTTGTTGCTGTGCATCTAGAACAAATAAAAAACTTATTCTTCAATTCTATTATGCATTTATTTATTCAGGGTTCATTCTGGTTCTAAGTCTTGTTCTCAACATTGATGATACAATGATCAATAAGACAAGGAGCCAGTCCTCAGAAAGCATATAGCCCAATAGGGGAGGGGGAAAGAAGAAACTGCGAAACACAAATATTTCTATTACAAAGCAGTGAGAAGTGTTGTCCTAAAGGTTAAAAAAAAAAGCAGTCAGAAAACAAAAGAAGTTGGATTTGTGAAGGTTTTGCCAAAAAAGGACAAACTTAGATTACTATTTAAAGCCAGTATCACTGAAGAAAAGACATCAATCATACACAAACCAACCCAGCGGGCATCTGGAGGTTTCCTGAATGAAAGTGGAACACACTAACTATGGCATTTTCTATGCCTTTCAGCAAGATCAAGTCCAACCTGGAGTCTCTAGACTCTGTGTTTGAGAGCCTCATGTATCATAAACACTTCTGTGCCCTTGAACTTTCTGTGCAGTCAGAAGTATAGAGTGGCAGAGCAGGGAAATAACTTAGTGGAAATCATTTATCTGTTCAGCTATCAACGAATCCAGAACTTACTGTGTCATGTTTAAAGGGGAAAGCTGTCAGAGAAAGTACAGTTCCCTGGTGTACAGTCGATTACATAAAAGGAAAATGACAGTTTGCCAGAAACTTTTATTTCAACTCTTGTACACCAATAGGACAATGTGTAAAACGGCCACATAATATAGACGGGTCCCAGCACTTAAAGAAGAGGCCAGAGCTTCCCTAACTCATAAATCAGGATCTCTAAATAGATTAGTTATCCTTAGAATATTGAACGAAGAGTTACAAAGCCATGTAGGCTTAGATAGGACATGCTGTTGTCTAAATTCTGATTTTCTATATGTAAATAATTTAATAGGCCAGGCACGGTGGCTCACGCCTGTAATCCTAGCACTTTGGGAGGCCAAGGCTGGTAGATCACCTAAGGTCAGGAGTTTGAGACCAGCCTGGCCAACATGGCAAAACCCTGTCTGTACTAACAATACAAAAATTAGCTGGGTGTGGTTGTGGGCCCTTATAATTGCAGCTACTTGGGAGGCTGAGGCAGGAGAATCGCTTGAACCTGGGAGGTGGAGGCTGCAGTGAGCTGAGATTGCGCCACTGCTCTCCATCCTGGGTGACAGAGTGAAACTCCATCTCAAAAAAAAATTAATAATACTGACCTCTCTGAGTTATCACAAGCACCAAATGGAATAATAGATGTTCTGAGGTATTAACTGATGTATGTAAAAATTTCTAGTTTCCCCTCTTCAATTCAGGGGACAGAATTTATAGTCACTTCGTGCCTCACTGAGGAATATCAATGGATTTAATCTGACTCCATCACCAACAATGGAAATTCTTTTAAGAAATGTTGAAGACTCTTTGAATAATCAGACTATCACCCAGTAAGTAACTACTTGAAACTTTTAAAATGTATTCTTGAAAAGAGATCCCAGGGACCTGAATAAAATGGCAACTTTTTAACTTGAAGTAAGACCTAAAGGGTACAGTAAGGTAAAAAAAAGAAATAAAAGACATACACATTAGAAAAGGAGAAATAACACTGTCTTTATTCACAAATGACATGATTGTCTACACAAAAATCATAATCTGAGAATGAAAATTTCTATAAATGAAAAGTGAGTTTAGCAAAGTTGTAGGATACAAGGGGATGCAGGGACAATATTCAAAAGTCAGTTGCATTCCTGTATACCAGCAATGAAAACCTGGAAATAAACATTTGACATTTTAAAAAATAGCATTTGCAATAGAACCAAAAAGTGAAGTATGTCTAACAAAATATGTGCAGGAACTGTATACAGAAATTTACTGTCAGAGGCGTGTGAACCAGAGCAACACCATCTTGAATAGGAGCTGGCTAAAATGAGTCTGAGACCTACTGGGGTTCATTCCCAGATGGTTAAGGTATTCCAAGTCACAAGATGAGATAGGAGGTCAGCACAAGATACAGGTCATAAAGACCTTGCTGATAAAACATGTTACAGTAAAGGAGCCAGCCAAACCCCGACAAAACCAAGATGGTCACAAGAGTAACCTCTGATCGTCCTCACTGCTACACTCCCACCAGTACCATGACAGTTTAAAAATGCGATGGCAATGTCAGGAGGTTACCCTATATGATCTAAAATTGGGAGGCATGAATAACCCGCTCCTTGTTTAGCATATCATCAAGAAATAACCATAAAAAGGGGCAACCAGCAGCCCTTGGGGCTGCTCTGTCTATGGAGTAGCCATTCTTTTATTCCTTTACTTTCTTAATAAACTTGCTTTCACTTTATGGACTCGCCCTGAATTCTTTCTTGCACAAGATCCCATAACCGTCTTTGGGGTCTGAATTGGGACCCCCATTTTCTGTAACAAAAGCAGTGATAAAAGAATTTTTTTAAAAGAGCTTTTTAAATAGAAAGATACTATGTGTTCATGGATTGGAAGACTCAATATTGTCAAGGTGTTATTTCTTCGTTACTTCATCTGTAGCTTCAATGCAAACTCTATCAAGTGCCAAGTAAACATTTTGCAGTTATCACAAGCTGCCAATAAAATTCATACAGAAATGCTAATGACTTAGAATAGCCTAAATAACTTTGAAAAAGAACAAAGCTGTACGATATTATCAGATTTCAAGATGTATTATAAAGCTGCATTAAGCAATACAAGAAGATATTGTCACAAAGGTAAACAAATGCATCAATGGAACAAAATGCAGAGCTGGAAAATAAACACATACTCATATAAACAACTGATTGTTAACAAAAATATAAAGCAATACTGTGGTGATATGATGGTTTCTTCCATAAATGGTACAGGAACAATTAGATATCCATATGCCAAAAAAGAAGAAAATAAAATCCTTGGATTTATTCATTATACCGTGTATAAAAACTTATCAAAATGAACTATAAACCTAAATGCAACCCTTAAAACTATGAAACTTCTAGAACAGAGCATGAAAGGACATCTTTGTGATCTTATATTAGACAATTTCTCAGACATGATACTAAAACATCAAGCCCATACAAAAAAAAAAAATGATTGTGCCAGAGCCCTGGCATTGGAAAGTGGTTGACTCGTGGAGTGGTAAGAAAAACTTACTGACAACTGTATAGGTTTGAAAAAGGAACATTTTATTAGAAAGAAAGAATGCTGCAGGAGAGTGCAGTGGGGCGTCTCAGCAACAGGACTGAACGAGCCACGATGGACTTTTCCTTAGAGCTGTTTATGGACCTTCATGTGGGAGCTGAGGGGTAATTTGCACAATAACTGATTACATTTGTAGACATTTTGGGGCCTTAATGTCAACAAAAGTTCAAAGGTTGCACAGTGTGTTTCGGCATGCATACATTCCAGAGATGTATAGAAATTCTAGTTACTTATAAATTTTAAGTTGAAAAGAGGCCTGGAATCAGGTGTCGTTAGATAATATGGAAGTTTAATTACTTCTAAATTCCTCTGATAAAGAGTTCTTGTCTCCAGGGACTGCTTGATGGTCGCTAGGTAGTTTTGCTCTCCTCAAATGGGACTTTAACAAAATAATTTAAAAATCTTTCCAAAAGACATTGTTAAGGGAATGAAAAAACAAGTCAAAGCCTGGGAGAAAATAATTGAAAAATCACATAATCCATCAAAAACTTGTATTCAATATATTAGGTTGGTGCATAAGTAATTGAAGTTACAGACTATGAATTTTAAATCATTATAACTAGATTCAAACACAGCTTTATTAATCAAAATAGGAACCATGACAATCAACACATTTTTTCCAGTAAGAAATAAGTTTGTTTATTCCTGTAGTATGAAAATCCATGCTTTGGGATTTGAGGAAATCTTGGAAAGCATTTTCTGCATTTTGCTGGTTATGGAAGAGTTTTCCCTGCAAAACGTTGTCGAGATATGTGAAGAAGTAGTAACCAGTTGGCAGGAGGTCAGGTGAATATGGTGGATGGGGCAAAACTTCGTAGCCCAATTTATGCAATGTTTGAAGCGTTGGTTGTGTGACCTGTGGTCGGGCGTTGTCATGAAGATGAATTGGGCCCTTTCTGTTGACCAATGCCGGCTGCAGGTGTTGCAGTTTTCGGTGCATCTCATCAATTTGCTGAGCGTACTTCTCAGATGTAATGGTTTCACCGGCATTCAAAAAACTGTAGTGGATCAGACCAGCAGCAGACCACCAAACAGTGGCCATGACCTTTTTTGGTGCAAGTTTGGCTTTGGGAAGTGCTTTGGAGGTTCTTCTAGATCAAAACACAGAGCTGGTCACCGCTGGTTATCATATAAAATCCACTTTGCATCTCATGTCACAATCCAATCGAAAAATGGTTCATTGTTGCATAGAATAAGAGAAGATGACACTTCAAAATGACAATTTTTTGATTTTCAGTCAGCTCATGAGGCACCCACTTATCAAGCTTTTTCACCTTTCCAATTTGATTCAAAGGCCAAAGGAATGTAGAATGGTCAACATGGAGTTCTTTGTCAGTTTCTCATGTAGTTGTAAAAGGATCAGCTTTGACGATTGCTCTCAACTGGTGATTGTCAACTTCCAATGGCTGGCCACTATGCTCTTCTTCTTCAAGGCTCGGATCTCCTTTGCAGAATTCCTTGAACCACCACTGCACTGCACATTCGTTAGCAGTTCCTGGGCCAAATGCATGATTGATATTGTGAGTTGTCTCCACTGCCTTATGACCCGTTTTGAACTCAAATAAGAATATTGGTCTAATTTGCTTTCTGTCTAACATCAATTCCATAGTCTAAAATAAGCATGAAATAAACAGCAAGTAGTAAGTCATTAGCAAAACATATAAAGTGAGAAATGCCCATTAAAATGATATATAAGATAACCACATTTAAGAATGTATTCCAATATCAAATGGCAAATTCCAATAATACAAAAACTACAATTACGTTTGCACCAATCTATATATACAGAGCTCTCAAAACAACAATAAGAAAACAGTCTTACTAAAAAATGGGTAAAGAATCTGAACAGACATGTCACCAAAGAAGACATACAAATGGCCAGTACGAATATGAAAAGATGCTCAACAGTCATTTTTCCAAAGAAAATGCAAATGAAAATCACAATGAAATACCATTACATACTTACTAAATGGCTAAACTTAAAATGGCTATGTTAAATATTGATTATTGTACTCTGATCTTTTTACTCTTTTGTTCCTACTATCACTCTAGTTCAGATTCTTAAATGCTCTGGCCTTTACTGTTAACATAGATTCCTGACAGGCCTCCCCACTTTCACTCTCGCCATCCTCCAGCTGTTCTTACTGAAGCCAGTCATTGTCATAAAATACAGATCTGATTGTCTCACTCCCCTCCTTAATATTCTTAGTTGATCTTCTTACTGCTCTCATGAAAGTTCATAATCCTTAGTGTGGTTATAAAGGCCCTTTTATGATCTGCGCCCTGCCCATTTGTGTATACTCATCTTTTGCTACTCTCTTTCTTCATCAGTATGCTCCACCCACACTGTCGTCTTTCTGCTTGTTTTTTTTTTTGTTGTTGTTGTTTTTAATGTATGGAACATCTTTTTCCTTTTATGTGCCTTATGCAACCCAGCAGACAAAATCACATGTTATATTTTTTCAACACACAATTTTATTTCAGGTCTCTGTGCCCTTTACAAATCTACTACTTTCTGTCTGGAGTGTTCTTTTTTCTCCTGGCCAAATTATAATCATTTGTCAAGAGTCTGCAACAGCATCATTTCTTCTGTGACTCAATTCTCCAAGCATCATATCCTCTGTGTTCCTAGAGCACTACATTTGATCAGTCCATAACAATACTGTCAGTGTATTATAGGAACTTATTTGCAGGTTTTGTCTATTCTACTATGCTGTGAGCCTTGTAATCATATGAATTGTGATTCTGTATATTTAGTGGCTACCATAGTGCTTAATTCATGGTAGGTGCTCAATAAATGTTTGAGAAAGATGAAATCTTTTTAAACATAATTTAATTTACAACTGCTCTGCAGCAGTCTTTTTCTTTGCTCAGGCTATCTTCAGTGTGAAAATGATGTGTGATTTAGAGAGACACTAGCCTGCAGTATGAGCTTATTTTTTCTATGATCTACAAACTGGAAAGGACCATAAAGTGTCATATGGGGACTTGTACACTCCTTGTGTTTTGGTACCAAGCATGATGGTCCTTTTAAAAATTACAAATTTAGTTAAAACAAGCCCTCAGGTGTGAAGAGGAGATTCCTAACTTCAGGCTATTTTTTATCGGTGATGCAAGGCAAATTCCATGCTCATTTCAAGGTGAGGATTTGTATTTTTGTTTTCTCTTCACTTTCTTTAAATACAAACTGCTTCTGTTTTTAATGCTCACTGGCATCTTACAGTCATGTTTACACAGGTAAAAAAGAGACATGTAAGCCATCCATTTCCCTATGTGGAGATTTCATGAAGTCCTAGCTTTAAGTTTCTCTCTATTTTTGAATGTCTCAACTATTTATAAAATGCCTGAACATTTATGTTGAGAAAGTTACATAAGAAGGGAGCCTGGGTGCTGGTAAGTCAAGACATTTTTTTCCAGACACAGCATGATGTGGAATATTTATAGCTCACTGTAGCCCTGAACTGATTATTGTTTCTTTCAGGAAATTTCTGGGCTTTTGTGTCATAGCCACATATTACCTTCAAACAACTACCTTAATAGTCCTCCAAGGAGATTCACCTTACTCTCTCTAACATGTTTGCAAAGATGTTTACAGCTGCATGATTTGCGTTGTTAACATAAATCTGGGTCCTGAAGAATTGTGGTTTAGATTTTCTTGACATGATGGATGGTTCTCCTTGAAGTTTGTATTATTACCTTAATTGTTCCAGATGTTCCTCCCAGCCCCATTGAGAACTTCTTAGGCAATAATTATGTGACCCATGCCCAAACTTGCCATTTCTTGCACGCTACTCAGGGTCACTGAAAATTCTCCTTTGAAACAGACATGAGAGCCGAAGGTAAGATATGTCAAAAGCTTTGGAGGCAGGATTAGCTTGTTTATTTCCAGTAGCCTTGATATGGGTAGGAAAATGGAACTAAAGGGCAAAATTAAAAGTTATGTAAACTGTGGCTCAGTGTCAGAATATCCTTTCTAATAGTCAAACAGGACTGAGACCTGGTGTACTTTTGTTACCACCATGAGTGGGTTTGGTCACTTGGCAAGTGTTAACCCAATAACCACAATCAAGGATAATTTAACAAGGGGATTTTTATTACTTGCAACGAATAAGGTGAATACTGGGGACAGTTCCCAAAACAGTGTCTCCTAGAGCTAGGGGTTGGATCAGGTTTTATAAGCATAGGGCAATGAGACATAATCTGATTGGATCTTTAGTTATGTAATGCTGGGAGGCATTAATTGACTGTATCCTACCATGGGCTGACACCAGAGTTTAAGCTGGTTGGACTGTGGATCCTGACATGAGGTGTCCACTTTTTAGTTCAGTCGCTGCTCCTTGGTCTGAGAACTTAAGTTCCTCCTGTGAATGCATACTTGGTTCATTTGGGCATGCTCAGATTACCTGACCTAAGAGTTCATGGCAACTGAAAAACGACTCACAACTTTGTTATATAAAACTTGAACCAAATTGATCTGGTGTGGCTACACTTTCATAATGACAGCTCCACAATTTTTACCTGGGAGAGACTGAGAGATGACATTCTAGTCCAAAGTAGATGGCTAAGGGATTCAGTTGGACCCTACATTTGCACAGAAATTGGTGTACATTGTAAAAACATTATTTGTTCATATCAGTGGACTGGAGAAAAGTGATAGATACTGGGGGGAAGCTAAAGGCTCCAAACCACTCTTTTAGGCTGCTGCTGCTCAGAGAGTAGTGCATTTTTCAAAATGGAAAGTGTTTACCTTCTTGGTACAATTATTGGAGAAGGAATTATTGCTTAGATTCTATTCTCCTGTGTTTTTGTGAATTTACTCTTTTGGAATGTAACGAACTCTGTCTCTTTGTGATATAAATTCTAGATACAACTATTAAATAATTTTGCTGTTTGAGGGAGGGAGAGAGGTGGGAGTTTCATTTTCTGCCTACTGTGACCTTACAGAAAACCCCAAATGAAGTCGGTAAAGCAGGAGGTTCTAGTTCTATTTCACATAAAGAAAACCTGAAGGCCAAGTGAACTGCGGTCACACTTTTTAGCATTTAACACAGGTAATACTTTATAGAAGGAAAAAGCAAAGTTTAGGTGACCTAAGATTCCATCTTTAACATACTGAGGGACCTGAGTCCCTTCTTTCATTATTTTTTTTTTCTACCAGACAACTTTGTTACCTGTATACAACTGAGTTTATAGGTTTATAAGTAGAGTTCCAGCATTTTAACCAGCTAAACAATGCCTAAGACTAAATACAATTTCTATTTCTAGTTTCTTTAATTTTTGTTATTGGTTTATCAGTCTTAGACATTCATGTATGCATACACATATGCCCATACACACACACACACACACACACACACACACACACACACACACACCTCTAGCAATCCTATACCAAAGTTCATAGTTACCATAGGTTGTAAAAGAAGCTAAAAAGATAACTAGCAATGCAGTAGGCAAGCTGAGTTTCAGGGGCAGGCACCAGATCTGCTTCCTTTAAAGCAGTGTGCACACTGGCAAGAGTATGGTTAATATGGCAAACAAACCATAGAGGATGTGTGTTTATTTTTGGTAGTCTTAATCATATTTAAAATATTTACATTTTATAATTATAAGGCAATTTGTAAGTATTTCAAAAGTGTTGAAAAATACTGAATCAATAAGAAAATAGTTATCACATAATTTCACCAACAAAAGGAAAACATTGTTGCTATTTTGCTATATATTTTCCAGTTTATATGCTTCTATAAACGTGTGTGTGTGTGTGTGTGTGTGACAGTATTTCAATCTTGGTTATAATTTGAATAAGTTTGCAATGTTGGGATATTTATCGTGCCTAGATATATTAGCTTTTAAATTTATACTATAGGACTTCTGCTTCTGGCCAAGATAAAATAACAGGAAGCAAATTTATACCCCTATCTGAAAGAGATGAAAAAATGACAAAACACATGGAACAATCATTTTCAATTTATCAGACTTCAGACAGTACAGGAAAGTGATCTCAGAGGTGTAAACAAATGAGGTGAGCCCTCCAATTGCTCACCTTACTGCCTGGAGAGAGATTGCAGCCTACAGTGCACAGAGTGGGAGCCTGGTAGTCTTCCTGAGTGGAAGAGACGGAACTGAAAATCAGGGGAGGCAAATGAGGCCAGAATACCAGAGATGAGACAGTTGCACAGAGGGCTGTACATAATCCCTGATGGCATCAGAGTAGAAAATTTTATAATTCACGGAGTATTGGTTGGAATACTCAAATAGTTTTGCTTAGGAGTGATGTAGTAATAGCTACAGTCTAAACACTGCTCTGAAATTTCCTAACAAGGTTTAAAAGCAAGACGCATTGCAATTTGAATTGTGCCACCCCCAAATATGCTCAAGTCCTAAATCTCTGGACCTGTGAGTGTGACTTCATTTGGAAATAGGATTTTTGCAGATTACTTACTTAAGATGAGGTCATAGAGGAGTGGTGTGGGCACCTGGTTCAGAATTACTAATGTCTTTTTAAAAGGTGGAGAAGACAGAGGCACAGAGGGAGAATACCATGTGAAGATGGAGGCAGAGATAGAATTGATATACTTATAAACCCAGGAATATTGCTGGCCATCACCAGAAGCTAGGAGAGAGGTGTAGAACTGATTCTGACTCAGAACCCTCAAAAGGAACCACCTCTGATGATAACTTGACTTCAAATGTCTAACCTCCAGAACTGTGAGCAAATAAACTTTTGTTATTTTAAACCAGGAAGTTTGTGGTACTTGTTAATGACAGTCCTAGGAAACTAACACAACCCAAAGCATAGTACTATTTCCAATTAACTGTGTCCCATAAGAAAGCTCACAGATACTTACTTGTAGAAATACAAAAATACCCAGCACTCAGTAAAGTAGAACTCACAATGTCTAGCATCTGATCAAAATTAGCAGGCATGCAGAGGCAAAAGAATATAATTGATAATGAGAAAAAAATCAATTAATCAGTAATATAATTGATGGAGTTAGGTAAAGGATATTAAAACAGTTATAATTATTTCATGTGTTCAAGAAATAAGAGAATAGTTTAATGTTGACTAATACAGACATGGAAGATATAAAAAGACCCCAAATGAACTTTGAGAAATGAAAACTACAATATCTAAGTTGAAAAAAATACATTGGTTTAAATTAAAAGCAAAAGAAATGAACAGTGAACTTGAAAATATAGCAATAGAAACTTTCCATAGTGAATCACGGAAAGAAAAAGAAATTAATAGGGCACTATTGAGCTGTGAGACAACTTCAAGAGGCCTAATACATTTGGAGATCACAAAAGAGGAAAAAAGGGAGGATAGAAAAAACATTTGAATAAATGAATAAAAATCACCAAATTTGACGAAAACTATATAATTCCACAGATCCAGGAAATTAAAAGAATCTCAAGAAAAAGAAATGCTTAGAAAAATATACCAAGGCACATAATAATTAAATTGCCTAAAACTAGTGCTGAAGATGGCACTTAGAAGCCAGTTAATGAATGTGCATCTTATAAGGAAAAAAAAAACTAGTGCTAAAAAGGAAATCCTAAAATTAGCCAGAAATGGGAAAAACCCTTTAATTTACAAGGGGAAGAATATAAGGATGACATATACTTCTTGCAAAATAATAAAAGCAGAAATACAACATACCGAATATTATATGATTCTATTTATATGGAATATCTAAAATAGGCAAATCTGTAGAGACAGTAAGGAGATTAGTGGTTTCCAGGGGCTTGAGGGAAGGGAGAATGGGAAGTGAGTGTTTAATGAGCATGTGGTTTCTGTTTGAGGTCATGAAGTTCTGGAACTAGACAGTGGTAATTATTGCACAACAATGTGAATGTACTTAATTGAACACTTTAAGTGCCACTGAATGTACACTTTAAAGCTATTCACATAGTCAATTTTATGTTTTGTTACGTGTATTTTATAACAATAAAGAGAAGAAAAGCAAGGGAAAGTGGAACAATATATTTGAAGCACTGAAAAACAAAATGACTGTTTACCTATATTTCTATACCCAGTGAAAATATATTTCAATAACAAAGGTAAGGTTGGGAGTGGTGGCTCATGCCTGTAATCCCTGCACTTTGGGAGGTAGAAGTGGGTGGATCACCTGAGGTCAGGAGTTCAAGACCAGCCTGCCCAACATGGTGAAACCCATCTCTACTAAAAACACAAAAATTAGTGTTAGCATAGTGGCAGGCGCCTGTAGTCCCAGCTACTCGGGAGGCTAAGGCAAGAGAATCGCCTGAACCCGGGAGGTGGAAGTTGCAGTGAGCCGAGATTGCACCATTGGACTCCAGCCTGGGCGACAGAGCAAGACTCTGTCTCAAAAGAAAAAAAAAGAAAAGAAAAGAAAGTAAAATAAAGGCTTTTTCATAAATACACAACCTGGAAAAATTCATCACCAACAGATGGGCACTACAAGAAATGTTAAAGGAAATTCTCCAGGCAAATGAAAAATGATACCAGATAAAAATCTGGATCTATAAAAGGAATGAAGAACACCAGAAATTACAACTACATGGGAAAATATAAAAGATGCTTCTCTTATGTAAATGTCTTTAGAGATAATCGACAGTTTAAAGTGAAATGAAAAATACTGTAAAATAGTTTATAACATATGTTGAAGTAAAATGTATGCCAACAATAGACTAAAGGCTGAGAAGGGAAAAATTGAAATATACTCTTGGGTTTCGTGTGTTTGACTACTCTGAGTTCCATTGGATAGGATTGGCTGTTTTCTTCTTCACATATAAGGTTTCTGCACAGTGACCAGGTGAGCTCACGTATACCAGGCACTTAAAAAATATTCATCATTTAGTGTTTGCCATGACAAGCTTGAGTTCCTGCAGCTTAAAACAGACACACTATATTACAGGAGTTAAGGTTCTGGGTATTGATGTGTGTAAGCTCCATCCTGGACAAAGGATACCAAGACTAGAGCCTGAAAAGTGACCTAACAGATGCAAGATTGAAAATTTGCACTATATAACTGTATGTATGATATGAGCCACAAATTCACAGGTCTGTGTGTATATACACACATATACACACACACCTGTATATATATATTCATCCAGGAAAGCTAAAAAAAAGTGTGTGTATATATATATACATATATATATATATATATATACACATGCACACCCCCATATCATATATATGAAATATATGTAACACACATCCATATGTATGTGTGCATATATATGTGTGTATGTTACATGTATTTCGTATATATATGTTTAGGGAAACAGGAGTTTATCTGATTGGTGAATTCTGAGTGAGTACTTTCTCCCTTTAAAATCTGCCCTGGATTTATTAAACTTTGTGTGATTTTGGCTGCCAACTGTGTTTGCCTGAGAGGGATTGATATCCTATAGCATGTAAAGCACTTTCTATATAACACTAGATTTTCCCTAAACCTATGGCTTCAAATGACCTCTACTGATGCAGCCCGGCCTAGTCACCAGGTTAGACCCCTCTCCTGATAGTCCAACCATGGTTCCTACTGATCATTAGACAGCTTCACCTGGACAGTCCCCACAACTTAGCCCATACTGAGCTCAGCCCCGACTCCCTTCCTCACTTCTAACTCAAGTCCCCACCAACTGTTCCTCCTGTATGCTCAGTCTTAGCCAGGTGGAACAGCTTTTACTTAGCCAGCAACTTTCAGAACTCAGAATCACTATACACTGTCCACAACTATTGCACAGAATTTCCCGAAAATTCTCATGGGTCCATTTCCTCCTCACCTTCTCTCACCCACAGCCTGAATTAAGTGCCTTGTCATTTTATTTTGCTTTGTTTACTTGGTGTTATTAACTCATCGTATGTTCAATAAAATTTTTCTGGATGAATGAATAAATGAAAGAATGAGTGAATCAATTAAAATACTGGAGGATCACATTCAATTATTCAAAATGTGGAGTGTGCTCCATACCTGGGCTTTCTGGCTCTATTAAAGAAATGTAACGTGCCGCAACTGCTCATGTAACTTCAGAAATTCCAAGGAAAAGTAGCACTGAATGTGTCATTATGGATGTATGAATGTCTCATCTCCAGGCCTAAACACCATCTTGGCTGTGGAGTTGATCTCAACACGGTCATACATGGTGCTTCCTGCTTTGCACACCACATATTCCTGTTAGCCCTCAGGTATTTATATTTAATCCTAACAGGGCCTGCATCCCCTTCTTTCTGCTTACCTGATGATGTATCATTCAGGCCAAAGGCCTCATTTCCCTGCAGCCTCAGAAGAGGAAGTGAGGGAGGGGCCTTCTGTATGATTGTCCTGCCTGGGACTTCCCCAGTCAGATAGCATAGGTGGCTTTCTGTGAGTCCACCTCTCTCTGTGGAGGGAACTCCCTTCTCTCTTCCCTGTGATGCCTGGCAGTGCCTAGATCACCTTCCCTCTCCTGACCTGATGCCATGCACCTCTGAGCAAGGTCTTCATCTCTCTCTAACACCCTAGTCGGAAATCAGGGGACCCCACATCCAGCCATCATGCTCTAGGGCCTCCCAGGGCTGAAAGCAGGTGGGGTGCTGTATCCTTCTTGGGCGAGGTCTATTCAGACCTCCCTCAGGGCCCTCATCTTAATGTTCACCAAGGACCTGGCCCCTTCCCTCTCCCAACCATTCCAGTGATCATGCCCTGGGACCTCCCAGAACTAATCAGGAGTAGTGTGAGGTTGGAGCCCATTTATTCTGGAATGAATGAGAGATCCCATAAGTCCTGCCATGGGGCCTCATGTTCACAACTGTAAGGGCCTCAAATCCCTCTCTGCTGATCTGTGTCTGTCACTCTCAGACCAAGGCCTCCACCACCCTGAGACCCCAAATGGAAAATAAGAGGGGCTTCTCAGCCTGGAGTCTCCCAAACTGCTATCAGAAGTGGAGTAGGAATCTGTGGGTTGCCCATTTTTCTGAAACATATAGGCCCTTCAGTCCTCAATTTTGAGGGTCCTCAATCATATACCCTGGCTTCTTGATTAAGTACTTCTTGGGCAGTTATTCCTCCCTGCCACATCTGAGCATTTGCTCAACTTGCAACTCTTGCAGAGAATGGTTTCCTAGTTCCTGGTTACGAATGCTCCATGGGGAAGTAGCAGCACCCATGACAGAGAAAAAGCCCGTCTTCCCATAGGGGCTCTTCACCAGCCAGATTTCAAGTTTAGAAACTTTTTGTTCTAAAAGATATTTTTTCTATACAGAAGAAGCTGAGTGGGGTGATTCGGGAGGTCCTGCTTTTTTTGAGCTTATGTAACGTTGTATGGTTCAGTGCAGTGATTCTCGTTTTTATAACCTTCATTCATAGTGAGAAAAATATACCTCTCCACCAGCTGTATGTGTAAATCATATGTATGTCATGAAATAGGACCTACCCTTACTATGTGATTGATTATGACATGCACTATTCCATTTGTAGTCTGTTCTTTATATGAATTGAAATAATAATACACATATTTTAAAGACCAGCCCTTATTCACTACAGTGCTTTCAGGTGGTCGTTAACACAGACTTCAGAGTCATATTGCCTCAAAGAATCCCATCTTTTCTGCTCTCCTGATATGATTGCAGGGCTACCGGCATCTGTGGTCTGAGGGGCTCCCTCAGATTTATACACTAAAGCAGGAGCAGAACTTTTAAAACTTTGTTCCTATCTATCCTGTCATTTGCGCTCCATTGCAGACTACAGACCCTCACCCAACTTCAACTGGGTTGACCACTCCCTCATTCCAAGCACAAGTACCAGTTCAATGCAATCCTCAATCTCCCTGAGGGTTTTCTCATGATTTGTTGTTTAGAAATTATTGCCAATATATCTTTTAAATTTACTCTTCTCTGGCTTTGTAGGCTTGACTTTGGGAGAAGAAGATAGCAATCAAAGTTTGTCCTCTTGGAAACTACAAATAAGGCACTAAATTCGTAAATAAGAATCAAGATCTTTACAAGCATGTATGCCCCATCAACAAACATCATATACTGCTCTGTTTATTCTAGACTTGTTTTACCTGGACCTACCAGTAAACTTTTATAGTGGCCTCCACAAAGATCTTATACATTTTTGTGAAGATTCTTTTAAGGTAAATTTTGGATTTTGTTGGTGTTATGAGACGTATTTTCTCTTACATGTTCTAATTAGCTACTGCTTTTGTGTGGCAAGGCTCTTGATTTTGCTGTAGTGATCACATGGTATCTTTCTCAGGTGTCTTATTCATTTAAATATTCCACGTGCTGATTTTTTGTTGCTGTTGTTGAAACGGAGTCTTGCTCTGTTGCCCAGGCTGGAGTGCAGTGGTGTGATCTCAGCTCACTGCAACCTCTGCCTCCCAGGTTCAAGCAATTCTTCCTGCCTCAGCCTCCCGAGTAGCTGGGACTACAGGCGCCTGCCACCACGCCCAGCCAATTTTCATATTTTGTTAGTAGAGATGGGGTTTTACCACATTGGCCAGGCTGGTCTCACACTCCTGACCTCGTGATCCGCCCTCCTCGGCCTCCCAAAGTGCTGGGATTACAGGTGTGAGCCACCACGCCTGGTCCGTGTGCTGATTTTTTAGAACTTTCCACATAGGTAATTATATTGTCACTGCTATTATCTGAATGTCTGTGTCCCTCCAAAATTAATATGTTGAATTTCTAACACTCAAGGTGATGGTATTTGGATGTGGGACCTTTGGGACGTAACTAGATCATAAGGGTGAAATCCTCATGACTGGGAGTAGTGCCCTTATAAAATAGGCCCCACAGAGCTAACTAGTCCCTTCTACCATGTGAGAACACAGCGAGAAGGTGGCATCTATGAATCAGAAAACAGGCCCACAGCAAACACAAAATCTGCCAGTATTGTAATATTGGACTTTCCAGCCTCCAGAACTTGAAGAAATAAATTTCTATTATTTCTAAGCTACCCTGTTCATGGTATTTTGTTATAGAAGCCTGAATACGGCTAGGCGAGGCAGCTCACACCTCTAATTCCGCACTTTGGGAGGCTGAGGCGGGCGGATCATGAGGTCAGGAATCGAGACCATCCTGGCTAATACCGTGAAACCCCATCTCTACTAAAAATACAAAAAATTAGCTGGGCGTGGTGGCACGCGCCTGTAGTCCCAGCTACTTGGAACCTGAGGCAGGAGAATCGCTTGAACCTGGGTGGCCAAGGTTGCAGTGGGCTGGAATTGTGCCACCGCACTCTAGCCTGGACGACAGAGTGAGACTCCATCTCAAAAAAAAAAAAAAAAAAAAAAAGGTTCTTTTAAAAGGTAATTAAAGTATAATGATAATGAGGTCATAAGGATGGACACTAACCTAATGTGACTGCTGAAAGAGGAGACTGTAACATGGATAAAAATAGAGGAAAAACCATGTGAAAGTAAGAGAGAGAAGATATCCATCTACAAGCCAAGGAGAGAGGCCTAAGAAGAAACCAATCCTGATGATATCTTTATCTTGGATTTCTAGCTTCTAGACCTATGAGGAAATACAGTTCTGTTGTCTAAGCCACCTAGTCTGTGGTACTTTGCTACAGCAGTCCTAGTAAACTAATACACTCTTCAAATTTGTCATTACAGGAAATTTAAAATGTAAGTATTTTCCAATGTTAAATCATGTTTCTATTCCTCAGACACAGCTTGTTTGTTCGTTTAGTCACTGCTGTGTTGAATATACTATTAATCTATTCTTGGTATTTTCTGACATGTGAATGAATTTAACTCGAGTGCTCTTTTCATAGAGGGTCCTCATCTGGCTTTGAATCAAGGAGAGCCAGCTTATTTTATTTATTTATGAGCCAATTTGGTCTCTTGTTTTCTTAAAGTGTGGCCTATTCCACTTAGAATTTCCATTTTAACAGCATGATATTTATAATTAAAACTTTTTATTATAGAAGTTCTCAAAAAACGTACCAGCACAGAGAATATTATCATAAATCTAATATATCTGATACTCAATATCAACAATCAACAATACATAGCCAATCTGATTCAAAATTGGTCCCCCTTCCTCACCATTGAAATCTCCGCTGCTGAAATCATGTGAAGCAAATCCAAGACATCACACCATTCCTTCTCTAAGTATGCATTTTCACAAGATAGACTCTTTTATAAAACATGACCCTAAAACAGTTTCTGGTACTAAAGAGTTATATATGTCATTGTTATCAAATGTCCACTTATTTTTCACATTTGCCTAATGGCCTTGTACTTTTATATTTTAAATTTTTAATTAACTTTTATTTTAGGTTCAGGGGAACAAGTGCAGGTTTGTTATACAGGTAATCTCATGTCACAAGGATTTGTTGTACAGGTTATTTTGTCACCCAGGAAATAAGCCTAGTATCCAATAGTTATTTTTTCTGATCCTCTCCCTCCTCCCACTCTCCACCCTCAAGGAGGCTCCAGTATCCCTTGTTCCCCTCTTTGTGGCCATATGTTCTCATCATTTAGCTCCCACTAATAAGTGAGAACAAGCAGCATTTGGTGTTCTGTTCCTGAGTTAGTTTGCTAAGGAGAATGGCCTTCAGCTCCATATATGTTATTGCTAAAGGACGTGATCTCATTCTTTTTTATGGCTTCATAGTATTTCATGGTGTGTATGTACCACATTTTCTTTATCTAATCTGTCATTGATGGGCATCTAGGTTGATCCCATGTTTGCTATTGTGAGTGGTGCCATAATGAACATTCATGTGCATAAGTCTTTATGGTAGAATAAATTATATTCCCAGAGGAATATAAAATCCCACAGTAATGGGATTGCTGGGTCAAATGGTAGTTTTGCTTTCAGAAATTTGAGAAATTGCCCTACTGCATTCTACAATGGTTCAACTAATTTACACTCCCACCAGCAGTGTGTAAGTGTTCCCTTTTCTCTGCAACCTTGCCAGCCTCTGTTATTTTTTAATTTTTTAAGTAATAGCCATTCTGACTGGTGTGAGATGGTATCTAATTGTGGTTTTGTTTTACCTTTCTCTAATAATCAGCAATATTGAGATTTTTATCATATGCTTGCTGGCTACACGTGTCTTCTTTTGTAAAGTCTCTGTTCGTGTCCTTTGCCCACTTTTTAATGGAGTTGTTTTTCTCTTGCAGATTTAAGTTTCTTATAAATGTTGGATATTAGACCATTGTCAGGTGCATAGTTTGCAAATATTTTCCCATCACTATTTATTGAAAAGACTATCTTTTCCCCCAGTGTATGTTCTTGACTTCTTTGTTGAAAATGAATTCACTGTAGATGTGTGGATTGATTCTGGTTCATTCTGTTCCATTGGTTGATATGTATGTTTTTATACCAGTACCTTAAAGAAATTGAAGATAACACCAAAAAATGGAACTATATTTTATATTAATAGATTTGAAGAATCAATATTGTTAAAATGCCCATACTACCAAAAACAATAAACAGATTCAATGCTATCCTTATCAAAATACCAGTGATGTTCTTCACAGAAATAGAAAAAACAATCCTAAAACTTATATGGAATCACAAAAGACCCAGAATAGCTAAAAGGATCCTAAGTAAAAAGAACAAAACTGGAGGAATCACATTATCTGACTGCAAATTATCCTACAGAGCTACAGAAACAAAAAGAGCATGGTAGTAGAATAAAAACAGATATATAGACCAATGGAACAGAATGGAGAAACCATGGCTGTGCAGACTCTTTTGGTTCCATATGAATTTTAGAATTTTTTTTTTCTAATTCTGTGAAGAATGGTGGTGGTATTTTTATGGGAATTGCATTGAATTTGTAGATTGCTTTTGACAGTATGGTCATTTTCACAATTTTGATTCTACCCATTCATGAACATGGGATGTGTTTCAATTTATTCGTGTCATCTATGATTTCTTTCAGCAATGTTTTGTAGTTTTTCTTGTAGAGGTCTTTTGTGGTTAGGTACATTCCTAAGCACGCGCGTGCGCACACACACACACACACACACACACACACATATGTATTTGTAGCTATTATAAAAGGGGTTGAGTTCTTGATTTGATTCTCCACTTGGTTGCTGTTGATTTATAGAACTACTAATTTGTATACATTAATCTTGTATCTGGAAACTTTGTTGAATTCTTTTATCGGTTCTAGGAGCTTTCTGGAGGAGTCCTTAGGGTTTTCAAGGTAAACGATCATATCGTCAGCAAATAGTGACAGTTTGACTTCTTCTTTATTGATTTGGATGCCCTTTATTTCTTTCTCTTGTCTGATTGCTCTGGCTAGGACTTCCAGTACTGTGCTGAAGAGGAGTGGTGAAAGTAGGCATCCTTGAGTGGGTCTTGCTGCAGCTTCTGTGGGGGAATGGGAGTGAGATTCCCAGGTCACTTGAGTTGTGTATCT
>PVKP010037293.1:0-21754 GCA_004027715.1 Plecturocebus donacophilus | reverse complement strand
ACAGAAGGATTTGTTAATTAATAAAATGGGCCCACAGATTAGCATTTATAGCCACCATTAGAAAATAAGGATAAACAGAAGAATTCACAAAAGAGGATATCTGGATACCAGAGGTGAGGAAACATTAGACAATGGCGGAAAGGGATGTTTTTTTAAAGGAGAGATGTAGCTAAGCAAATAGTGGACAAATTACACTACTTCAGATCTATTTAAGAAGTGGGAACTTGTAATGTACATACAAATAAAACACGTTTTATCTTAAATACACATGTATATATCCACAACTATAGTTCATATATATTACATGTAAGTGCGATGCATAATTATAACATATCCATAGTATAATAAGTATAATAATATAAAAAATGAAAGTTCAGGGAAATATCCTTTTTCCCCAGAAGAAATAACACTGATGCTCTAGTATATGCCAATGGCAATATAGACTGGAAGACAAGCTAGTTATACCTTACCCAACAGGAATCAAGACAAAAGAGAATACAAGAATATAAAATTTTAAAATAAAAAAATTAAATTTATATTTAAAATGTAAAGTTATTTGAAAATAGCTTTAAAATGAAAACAGTTCCAAAGATTTTTAAAGACGCATTTGTAAAGCCTGCTATGTCTTCAGACATTTTTCCTATTTGGTCATGGAATAAGGATTTCAAACACAAATCTACCAGCGACTATTTTGCTGCGCAAACTCAATGCCACATCCTTGTTCATTGCTTTTTCAGGCTCCGACCCGTTGCTTTTCTCCCTTTAATTTCCCACCATGAGCATTGGCCCAGCTGGTCAGAAGATCTATTTTGCGCTCTCATGTACGAAGGCTGTGACGTATTGGCAGCTTCAACCTCCAAATGTTTTTCCCATTACTGAATTCCCAGTAGCTATTCTTCTACATTGTAATTGGATGGTGCTTTTTAGGAGCAAGTGTCCAGGGCATAGAGTGCCACAAACACTAGGTGCAATCTAGAGAAATGAGGCGATGATACCATGAATAGCAGAGGATCATAGACAAATGCACTCCCCAAGGTGAGGGAAACAATCAACAGCTGAAATGAGGAAAGCTGGCTTCAGTGGTGTGCTGACTGAGAAAAGAACCTTCTCACTAAGCCAGAGTGACCCGTGACGCTCAATTAGTGAATGCAATCTATGCTCCTAATTCTTTGGATAATTAAAGATCTGTACCTGACCTTTCCATGATGTCTTCAAATCTACAATCTTTAAGCATACACACACGCGCACACACACACACACACACACTGGATACTTGTTTCCCATTTATTAGTACTCTTAATTATTCAACAATTATGCCTATTTAAACACCTAATAGGTTATTTGATTTTAATGGTTAATAATATCATGTCAAGTGATAAAGATCAATTATTTTTCAGAACAATATGTTTTCGACTAGGCATTTTGAAAAGCATTATGTTTAGGAAACTGTACACATGATAATGACTGAATTCTGTTAAAAATGATGTGCTGAACCAGTGGCTGATTCTCAGTAGAGGGATTGAAATGATCATGGTTTATGTTCATTGATTCACTGAACACATACTTAAAGGTGCTTGTGAGGTATTGGGCACCATTTTGGTGAAAAGCAGGCAACGGCAAATAGGTCTCTGCTCTCCAAAAGAAAGGGCAACACTAAACCGAGCATTACAGTGCTGCAGGAACCTTACACACAGGAGGGAAAGCCCACCAGGTCTGCTCATGCTATCACGTGCATGTCCAAATACACACATTGTGGTCTTTAAGATTATCATCTTTACCTGTAGGATATTCATTGCAGTTATGCCTAAAATAGAAGACAGACAGATGAGAACTGATGTTAAGCATTAAAAAATTCAGCCAAGAGTAACTTTCAGTAGAAAACCAGAGAGTTTATAAAAGAGCATACTGTAATATAATTTCTGAGAATAGATTCCTGTTTCAGTTATCATGATCAGCACATATCTTATGTGATATATGCCTAAATGACATGTTATTATCATCGATCTAATAGATGATTAACTTTAATTTGCATTAAGTAAAGTTTGGTTGTAAGAATTAACAAAAATCTCTCATATTCCAAAAGTGTACCCCATAATATTACCTATAAAGAATATAGTTTTTAGGTTCTATAAGATTATATAGAAATAAAATATTTGTAAGAAAAATTTTAATTTAACAAAAAATCACATGTAAAATTAAAATGTATCACTTTAATTATTTTTAACTGTATAGAATAGGAGTTTTTTGTTTTTGTTTTTGTAGAAGGAGTCTTGGAGTGGCACAATTCCAACTCACTGCAACCTACCTCTCCCAGGTTCAAGCAATTCTGCCTTAGCCTCCCGAGTAGCTGGGACGATAGGTACACATCATCGCACCCAGACAATTTTTGTATTTTTAGTAGAGACAGGGTTTCACCATGTTGGCCATGCTGGTCTCGAATTCTTGACCTCAGGAGATTTACCTGCCTTGGCCTTCCAAAGTGCTGGGATTACAGATGTGAGTCACCGTGCCCAGCAGCATAGGAGTTTTAAGTATGTATACATTGTTGTGAAACAGATCTCCAGAACTTTCTCAACTCACAGAACTGAAATTCTATAATATATCCATTAAACAACAATTCTCATTTACCTACTCTCTTTAGCCCCTGATAACCACACCGTTCTATTTTCCATATCTATGAGTTTGGCTACTTTAGATACCTCTTATAATTGGGATCATATAGTATTTGCGTTTTTGTTCCTAGCATATTTCATTTAATAACCTTGAGATTCATTCATGTCATAACAGATGTCAGAATTTCCTTTTGTTATAAGGCTGCGTAGCATAGTGTTCCATTGTATGTACGTAGCACATTTTGTTTATCCATCAATCACATCAAAAATAGTTTTAATTAATTTTAATTACTTTAATTTTCCCCCCTGGTTTTCAGAGTAATACTTGTTCATTTTAGAACACTTAAAAAATAGAAAAATGAATAAATAACTTTTCAAAGATAAAGATAAATCTACTTATTTTCTGTAGATGGACTCTTATTTTCTGTACATCTTCTTTGCTTTTTTTGAGACAAGAGTCTCGCTCTGTCACCAGGCGCCAGGCTGGAGTGCAGTGGCGCGATCTCGGCTCACTGCAACCTCCGCCTCCTGGATTCAAGCAATTCTCTTGCCTCAGCCTCCTGAGTAGCTGGGACTACAGGCACACGCCACCATGCCCAGCTAATTTTTGTATTTTTTTTAGTAGAGATGGGGTTTCACCATGTTGGCCAGGATGGTCTCGATCTCTTGACCTAGTGATCCACCCGTCTCGGCCTCCCAAAGTGCTGGGATTACAGGCGTGAGCCACCGTGCCCAGCCATCTTCTGTATATCTTTTCTAGTATTGGGTGGGAACGTGAAGTAACAGTTCTACAGCTTGCAGTAGAAATATTTTAGAATTATGCCTGTGACTCTTAAGTTGAAACTCTAATTGGAAAAGATCCTCATGGGGGTCCATTCAAGCCTGTCTGTATGCAGACCGATCATTGCCGATCTAGCCTCCAGGGCATTTCACTTCCTCCTTGATGGCTCCAGTGCTACATGCGGACACGGCCATGAGCTGCAGGTTATCTCTTATCTGAATAAAAGCAAACTAGCAGACAGAAAACTGTGGTGCTGTCTTCTCCTGTGGACCTCCTCTTCAGGGTAGTAACAGGAACTTCCATGCTACGTGGACCTAACATCTGAAATGTAAGTTGATTTATTGTCCTGGATAAATAAACTAAAAATAAGAAAATATTCTGAAGCTAGTAAAAGTTGAAGGACAACTCTATAACATTATAGCTAAAAAGGTACAAATACTTTTATTCTTTTTGTTTGCAGAGACTTGGATCTTAGAAACAGAAAACAAACATTTTTTTTATTATCTAACACTGAAAGAAAGAACATAGAGGGAGAAATATCTGCGTGTAAAATTACCACCTTGCTTGCTTTCACTTGTCAACTTTCTATTTGCTCTTGGAGCCCAGTTTTCAAACATTTTTATGTTTTTTCTCATCCTAGAAAAGAAAGTCTCTGACAAAGGAAAGCTAAAAGTTCCTTGGCTACAATGACATCTTGGTTATTAAATTGAATATCATCAATATTTAATTATCTCTGTAAACACACGAAGAGATAATGCAAAATTATCAGTTTATTTATTTGGGTAGCTTTACTTTTTGCCAAAACAATTCACAGAAGTTATATTTAGGGTTTATTAAGAATGGACAACATTTGCTGAGATTTCAGGGCATCTTATTCATCATCTGTATTGTATAAGTGAGAAAATTGCCTCTCAGGGAGGTAAAGAGAGTAGCTCAAGGTCACTTGGGATTTTAATGATAATCAAACTAGAGCTATTTTCTCTCTGTTTTGTGTCTTGGGGGCCCTCTTTTAGGCTGGAAGTCCATAGAGGCATATTTCATATTTTCAGTCAAGTACCTAACAGCTCTTAGTTCCTGTTCGATAATCTAAATTATGACTACAAGCATAGATTTATTTTTTTTGAAGAACGTATGGGAATAAGGGTAAAGTACTGCTAGTTCACCTATTTATTAGGTTAGTATTTATTGATCACCTTCTCTGGACCAGGCAGAGAGCAGGGAATGGGGAGCGCAAAGTAGGAAGGACATTTATGCTGTCTTAATTAAGCTTGTAGTCTAAGAATATGCAGGAAATGGGCGAGCAAGTGAACAAGATGCAAACAGTGATTAGTACTGTACTCAGAAGGACACCGTCAGCAGCGCAGAGGGAGGAAGGGGGAGGACTAGGACAAGTTCCGGGGGAGAAACCACACGTGTCCAGGAAGGAATCTTCCTCCAGAAAATTCTGGAGTCCGCACTGAGTCTTTCTTCTGTGAGTCACAGCAGCAACGCTTATCTCTTGATTAAAAATGCAGTATTTTGTGGGTAGCTTTAAAGGATTAACAGAATCTCAAGGGCACTTTTTTTTGGCATCCAATTACTCTGAAATAGCTGGTATTTAAAACACTGCTCACAGAGAACCACAGGAATTTAATGTGTTGAGAAACATAAAACCCCCTGAAAAGAATGAAAACATCCAAATCAAACTTCAGTCCTCCCAAAGAGCCACACGATTCTGTGCCCTTCTTCCAGGTCAGACTGTGAGAACAGAGAGCCCAGTGCACTTGCCCAGTGCGTTTTTCTCAACCCTCGGGCACAGGGCTGGATGCACTGGGAAGGACAAGAAGTATTGACTGATTGATTAAGGAGGATCAATGACAACACAAATGCTTCATTAACATCACGTAATTGTTTAAGTAGAATTCTGATGTATTTCATATTACGGATGTGGTCATCCAGTGAAGGGAGGACAGAGATGACACAGTTAATTTTGTAGGTTAGGCAGTGTCCACTTTGAGGCGTCAGCACTTCAGTGCCATATGGGAAGATGAGGAGAGGAAGCTGTTTGGAGGCAGGGCAGATTAGGAAATGTCCAGGCTGTTTGTTAGAACCGTTCTCTAGGTCATGACCCTAGTCACATAAGTGAAATAACTCCAGGTGGTGCAGAGCTATGCTTTTTGACTTGAGATCCCTGATATCCAGGGTGGTTCCAGGTGGGGGAGGTGACGGCCATGGTCACCGTGGGATTAATGCTCACCTGACTCTGCCTGGGTCCCCTGCTGGCCAGGAGCAAGGGTGATAACACTGGCAAGAGCTGCCAGGTTGTCAGAGCTCTGCCAAGCTAATGGGGAGTTAGTGCGAGAACGTTCTTGGGAAACAGGAGATGCAATATACATAGTGTCAGAAACATCTTATGGGCATAATTGATGTGGCAAGAGGGAAGTGTGCTTTGGTAAGATAACCTCAAACACTGTGAATTTAAAACAATAATATACATTCCAGACTCCATTAAGTGGTATTTCTGAAGCTTGCTAAAACCCTTGGTTAATACTGACTTGGTAATCTGGTGGGCTAAGTCTCCAGCCAAGGATGTCAAAGCTTACAACTGGAGAAGTCACAAAGTCTATGTGCTTGCGTATGTGTGTGTGAGAGTGTGTGTGTGAGAGAGAGAGGAAAGAAAGAAAGAAAGAAAGAAAGAAAGGAAGGAAGGAAGGAAGGAAGGAAGGAAGGAAGGAAGGAAGGAAGGAAGGAAGAAAGAAAGAAAGAAAGAAAGGCAGAAATGAATTTTTCAGTGGGCTAGCAAAATGCTAAACAACCAGCTCTCTGGGAGGGCAAGTTTTGCTTTGCAGCATTTGCTGATTTTCTTTACCCAGTCTATCACTGATAAGCATTTAGGTTGATTCCAGGTCTTTGCTACTTAGAATAGTGCCACAATGAACATACTCATGCATGTGTCTTTATAATAGAATGATTTTTATTCCTTTGGGTATATACCCAGTAATAAGATTGCTGAGTCTAATGGTATTTCTGCCTCTAGGTCTTTGAAGAACTGCCACTGTCTTTCACAATGGTTGAACTAATTTACACTCCCACCAACAGTTTAAAAGTATTCCTTTTCCTCCAAAACTTCACCAGCATTTGTTGTTTTTTGACTTTTTAATAATAGCCATTCTGAATGGCATGAAATCTCATTGTGGTTTTGATTCACATTTAGCTAAAAATTAGTGATGAGCTCTTTTACATGTTTCTTGGCCACGTGTATGTCTTCTTTTGAAAAGTGTCTGTTCATGTCGTTGTCCCACTTTTTAATGGGTTATTTTTCTTATAAATTTAAATTCCTCATAGATTCTGGATATTAGACGTTTGTCAGATGCACAGACTGTAAAAATTTTCTTCCATTTAGTAGGTTGTCTGTTTACTGGTATTTTCTTTTGCTGTGCAGAAGCTCTGTAGTTTAATTAGATCCCATTTGTCAATTTTTCCTTTTGTTGCAATTGCTTTTGGCATCTTTGTCATGAAATCTTTTCCCATGCCTGTATCCTGAATGGTATTGCCTAAGTTATCTTCTAGGGATTTTATAGTTTTGGGTGTTGCAATTAAGTCTTTAATCCATCTGAGTTGATTTTTATGTATGTTGTAAAGAAGGAGTCCAGTTTAAAGTTTTTGCATATGGCTAGTCAGTTCTCCCAGCACAATTTATTAAACAGGGACTGCTTTCCTTATTGCATGTTTCTATCAGCTTTGTCAAAGATCAGATGGTCGTAGGTGTGTGGCTTTATTTCTGGGTTCTCTATTCTGTTCCATTGATCTCTGTGCCTATTTTTGTACCACTACCATGCTGTTTTGGTTGTTGTAACCCTGTAATATAGTTTGAAGTTGGTTAGCATGAGGCCTCCAGACTTGTTCTTTTTGCATAGGATTGTTTTGGCTATTTGGACTGTTTTTTTGTTTGTTTGTTTTATATGAATTTTTAAATGCTTTTTTTCTAATTCTGTGAAGGATGTCAATAGTAGTTTAATGGGAATAGCATTTAATATATAAATTGCTTTGGGCAGTATGGTCATTTTCATAGTATTGATTCTTCCTATTCATGAGCATGGTATGTTTTTCCATTAGTTTATGTCCTCTCTGATTTCCTCAAGCAGTGGTTTGTAGTTCTCCTTGAAGAGGTCCTTTACTTCCCTTAATAGCTGTCTTCCTAAGTATTTTATTCTTTTTGTGGCAATTGTGAATGAGAGTTCATTCATGACTTGGCTTTAGGCTCATATGTTATTGGTATACAGAATGCTGGCAATTTTTGCACACTGACGTTGTATCCTGAGACTTTGCTGAAGTTGCTCATCAGCTTAAGAAGCTTTTGGGCTGAGACGATGGGGTTTTTTTAGATATAGGGTTATGTTACCTGCACAGGTAGTTTGACTTCCTCTGTTCCTATTCGAATACTCCTTATTTCTTTCTCTTGACTGATTGCCTTGGCCAGGACTTCCAATACTATGTTGAGTAGGAGGGGTGAGAGAGGGCAACCTTGTCTTGTGTCAATTTTCAAGGAGAATGCTTCCAGCTTTTGCCCATTCAGTATGATATTGGCTGTGGGTTTGTCATATATGGCTCTTATTATTTTGAGGTATGTTCCTTCAATACTTAGTTTATTGAGAGTTTTTAACATGAAGGAACGTTGAATTTTATTGAAGACCTTTTCTGCGTCTATTGAGATAATCATGTGGTTTTTGTCTTTAGTTCTGTTTATGTGACGAATCACATTTATTGATTTGTGTATGTTGAACTAACCTTGCATCTGGGGATGAAGCTTACTTGATAGTAGCTTTTTTATGTGTTGCTGGATTTGGTTTGCCAGTATTTTGTTGATGATTTTTGTATCAGTGTTCATCAAGGATATTGGCCTTAAGTTTTCTTTTTTTGTTGTTGTATTGTTGTATCTTTGCTAGGTTCTGGTATCAGAATAATGTTGGCCTCATAGAATGGGTTAGGGAGAAGTCCCTGCTTTTCAAATCTTTGGAATAGTTAAAGTAGAAATGGTACCAACTCTTCTTTGTACTTCTGGTAGAATTCAGCTGTGAATCCTTCAGGTTCTGGGCTTTTTTTTTTAGTTGGTAGGCTGTTTATTGCTGCGTCAATTTCAGAACTCATTATTGGTCTCTTCAGTTTCTATTCAATTTCTTCCTGGTTCTTTCTTGGAAAGGTGTATATGTCCAGGAATTTTTCCATTTTTTCTAGATTTTCTAGTTTGTATGCATAGGAATTTTTATAATATTCCCTGATGGTTGTTTGTATTTCTGTGTGGAGAGTGGTAGTATCCTCCTTATCATTTCTGATTGTGTTTATCTGATTTTTATCTTCTTTCTGCTTTATTAGTCTAGCTAGTAGTCTATCTCTTTTATTAATATTTTCAAAAAACTAGCTCCTGGATTTGTTAATTTTTGAAGGGTTATTTTTGTATCTCTATCTCCTTCAGTTCACCTCTGATCTTGATAATGTCTTGTCTTCTGCTAGCTTTGGGGTTTGTTTGTTCTTGGTTCTCTAGTTCTTTTAATTGTGAAAATAGGTTGTTAATTTGAGATCTTGTAGCTTTTTGGTGTAGGCATTTTAGTGCTATAAATTTCCCTCTTAACACTGCTTTAGGTGCATCCAAAGATTCTGGTAGATTGTATCTTTGTTCTCATTAGTTTCAAAAAACTACTTGATCTGTGCTTTACTTTCATTATTTATCTAAAAATCATTCAAATTGCAGGTTGTTCAATTTCCATGTGGTTATATGGTTTTGAGTGAATTTATTAATCTTCACTTCTAATTTGATTATACTGTGGTCTGAGATACTGTTTGTTATGATTTCAGTTCTTTTGCATTTGCTGAGGAGTGTTTTACTTCCAATTATGTGATCAATTTTAGAGCACGTCTTGTGTGGTGAGAAGAATATATATTCTGTTGTTTTTCTGTGGAGAGTTCTGTAGATATCTATCACATCCACTTTATCCAGAGCTGAGTTCAGGTCTTGAATACCTTTGTCAATATTCTGTCTCAATGATCTGTCTAATTTTGTCAGTGGGGTGTTCAAGTCTACCACTACTATTGTGTGGAAGTCTAAGTCAGTCTCTTTGGGGATCTCTAAGAACTTGTTTTATAAATATGAGTGCTCCTGTATTGGGTACACTCCTATATTTAGGATAGTTAGCTCTTCTTGTTGAGTTGAACCCTTTACCATTACATAATGCCTTTCTTTGTCTTTTTAGATCTTTGTTGGTTTAATGTCTGTTTTGTCAGAAACTAGAATTACAACCCCTGTTTTTTCTATCTTCCATTTTCTTGGAAAATTTTCCTCCATTCCTTTATTTTGAGGCTATGTGTGTCTTTGCATGTGAGATGGGTCTCTTGACGATACCATACAAATAGTACTTTACCCAGCTTGCCACTCTGTGTCTTTTAATTGGGGCATTTAGCCCATTTACATTTAAGGTTAGTGTTTTTATGTTTGTATTTGATCCTGTTTCATGATATTTGCTGGTTATTTTAGAGACTTGTTTATGTGATTGTTTCATAGTGTCACTGGTCAGTGTATTTCAGTGTGTTTTTGTAGTGGCTGCCAATGGTTTTTCTTTTCTGTATTTAGTGTTATGCCTGGTGGTAACAAATTCCTCAGCATTTGTTTGTTTGAAAAAGATCTTATTTCTCCTTTGCCCATGAAACTTAGTTTGGGCAAATGTGAAATCCTCAGTTGGAAATTCTTTTCTTTAAGAATTTTGAATATTGGCCTCCCAATCTCTTCTGGCTTATAGGGTTTCCAGTGAGAGGTTCACCCTTAGTCTGATGGGTTTCCTTTTGTAGGTTACCTGGCCTTTCTATCTGGCTCCCCTTAACTTTTTTTTTCATTTTGGTCTTAGAGAATCTAATGATTATGTGTCTTGGGGATGATCTTCTCTTGGAGTACCTTATGGGGTTCTCTGCATTTCCTGAATTTGAATGTTGGCCTGTCTAGTTACCTTAGGGAAGTTCTCCCAGATGAAATCCTAAAATACAGTTCCCAGATAGATTCCATTCTTTGTCTTTTTCAGGTACTCCACTCAGTTATAGATTTGGTCTGTTTATATAATCCCATATTTCTCAGAAGTTTTGTTCAATCCTCTTCTTTATTTTTTTCTCTATTCTTCTCTGCCTGTCTTATTTCAGAAAGCAAGTCATTAAGCACTAGAATTCTTTCCTCCACTTGGTCTATTCTGCTATTTGCTTTTTTGTTTTTTGAGATGGAGTCTAGCTCTGCCACCCAGGTTGGAATGCAGTGGCATGATCTCAGCTCACTGCAACCTCCACCTCCCAGGTTCAAGTGATTCTTCTGCCTCAGCCTCCTGAGTAGTTGGGATTGCAGGCACCTGCCACTGCATCCAGCTCATTTATATATTTTTAGTGGAGGTGGGGTTTCACCACATTGACCAGGCTAGTCTTGAACTCCTGACCTTGTGATCCACACATCTTGGCCTCCCAAAGTGCTGGGATTACAGGCATGAGCCACCGCACCGGGCTATTCTGCTATTAATACTTGTGATCGCATTGTGAAGTTCTTGTAGAGTGTTTTTTAGCCCTATCAAGTAAGTTATGTTTCACGCTATACTGGCTATTTTGGCTGTCAGCTCCTGTATTGTTTTATCATAATTATTAGCTTCCTTGCACTGGGTTACAATGTGCTTCTTTAGCCTGGTAAAATTCATTTCAATCTACATTCTAAAGCCTACTACTGTTATTTTAGCCACTTCAACCTCAGCTCAGGTCTGTTCCCTTGCTGGAGAGGTGTTGCTGTCATTTGGAGGAAAGTGGGTACTCTGGCTTTTTGACTTTTCAGCATTTTTGCACTGATACTTTCTCATTGTTATGGGTTTATCTACCTTCGATGTTTGAGGTTGCTGACTTTCGGATGGTATTTTAGTGGATTCTTGCTGTTGTTGCTGTTTTTGTTTGTTTTTCTTTTAAGAGTCTGGCCACTACTCTGTAGAACTGCTGTGGTCCCTAGTCACTTCTGGTTTTCCAGTACCTGGAGGTATCACTAGTGAAGGTGCCAAAACAGCAAAGATGGCAGCCTGCCCCTTTCCCTGGGAGCTCTGTCCCGGGGGGTACTGACTTGTTGCCAGCGGAAATGCACCTGTAGGAGATGGCCGGACACCCCGATTGGGAGGTCTCACCCAGTTGGGAGGAGTGGGATCAGGGATCTGCTTAAAGCAGCAGTCTGACTCTGCCCTCTCCCTATTCCCTGCACTCTATCCCAGAGAGAAATTAGAACTCTGTTGGCCATAGAACACAGGTGGGGTGGTAGAGGCCTCAGCTGAGAGGAACCACCCAGTGTGGAGGAATGGATTAAGGTCTCATTTAAAGAAGCAGTCTGGCCACACTTTTACAAAACAGCCATGCTGTGCTGGGGAACCAGCTCTGCCCTGGTGTGTTGAACTCTCTAAAGCCTGCTGCTTGGAACAGCTGAGTTGCACAAACAACAAAGATGGTGGCCCATGCTTCTCCCGGGGCACTCTGTCTCAGTGAGAAATCAGAACTCTGTTTCATAGACTACACAGGGTGGGGCCATGGCCCACCTGGAAGCCAACAGAGCCAAGGGAACCCCCACCCCCAGAAAAGGGATGGCGTGAATGAACCTAGACCATGCTGTCTCACGGATCTCTGCAAACTTTGGATCAGGAGATCACCTCCTGAGCCAGCTCCACCAGGGCCTTGGGTTTGACACAGAGCTATGTGAAGTCTTGAGAGAGCAGCTGCTCAGGCACGAACAGACAAACCATGAGATTTACATATTTTGGCCCTAGGATCCCTGACAAAGGTAACTGCAACTCAGGCAAGATAGAAGGTCTGTACAAACCCCTAGGAAAGGGGCTGAATCCATGGGGCTGAGCAGAGTTGATCTGTGGGGTGGCCAGAGGCCCCTGCTAAGAGGACCTGCCCTACTAGGAGGAGTGGATCAGAGTCCCATTTAAAGAAGCAGTCTGGTCACCTCTCTACAAAACAGCCACATGCCATGCTGGGGAACCACCTCTGCCTTGGTCTGCTTGGACTCGAACACCTCCTAAGCTGGACGGCCAAGCCCTCCAAACAGCGAAGGTGGCAGCCCACCCCTCCCTGGGCACTCTATTCCAGGTAGAGATCAGAGTTCTGTCAGAATATGGGACAGAGTGGCCGGAAGCCCCAGCTGGGAGGTCCCACCCAGTGAGAAGGAATGGATAGGGGTCTCACTAAAAGAACCAGTCTGGGCATATTTTGGTAAAGCGGCTGTGCTGTGCTGGGGGGTCTCTTCCTCATCAGGACTGTTTGGACTTTCCAAAGCCTGCAGGCTGAAATGGCTGAGTTGACAAACTGCAGAGATGGAGACCCACCCCTCCCCCACCAGGCTCTGTCCTCTCAGGCAGGCTCCACCTTGTCCTAGCGACTGTCTGGAATTCAAACCCAGTGGGTCTTATCTTGTGAGATGCTGTGGAAGTAGGGCCCGCAGATCAATGCTATTTAGCTCCTTGGATTCAGCCCCTTTCCTCGGAGTGTGTCCGGACCTTCCACCTTGTCTGAGTTGCAGTCTCCTTTGTCAGGGATCCCAGGGCCAAAGTATGTAAATCTCTTGAGTCTGTGCCTGCCTGAGCAGCTGCTCTGCCCACACTTCACACAGCTCTGTGTGTCAAACCTAAGGCCCTGGAGGAGTGAGTGGGCTCAGGAGGTGATCTCCTGATCCAAGGTTTGTAAAGATTCATGGGAGAGCATGGCCACTGGTTCACTCACAGCTTCCCTTCTCTGGGGGTGGGGGCTCCCTTTGCTGTTTTTGCTACCAGGTGGGCCATGGCCCCAACCTGCTTTACTTCATTCTCCGTGGGTTGCGTTGTTTCCCTGGTCATTCCCAGTGCAAGTACCTGGATATTTCAATTGAAAGTGCTGTATTCAGTCACCCCTTTCGTTCCTCTCTGTGAGTGCCACACATCACAGCTGCTTCTAACCGGCCTTCTTGGCCCCCTTGCAATGATATATAAAAATGGACTCTTGGAAGCTGACACAAACAGGTTCCAGCACATCATTGCTATTTTTGCATCTATGTGAATTTATCTGTGAAAACTCTGGGTTCTAAATGGGTCATGTATTTTAAACATATTTGGTTTAGCTGATTGAGCCTCCATATGCTTAATTTGTTGAAACACCCATTTTTGCTCTCATGGAGCACATGGATTATTATATAGACCCTAAGAATTATGTACTCTAATGAGCTAGTCATGCATTTGAACTCTAAACTTGGAGAGGGGCCTGGAACACTGGATCAATAAATGCTGACCTGGAGGGCTCCGGTTTTCAGCTGCCGTTATGTATATGGTGGCCACACAGTATTTAGGTTGTATGGCCAGCTGCATCTTCAGCCCCTGCTGGACATGTCATAGAGGCCACAGCTGGTCTTCATAGGAGGGTGACCCCTCTCCCAGTGTCATTCTTGGCCAGATTCACATGTTCAGCTGTTCCTAAAACACATGCTCAGTGTCAGGGGATTCAGGTAGGTGTGGCAGGAGGAGTCTACTTTCTCTTTTCCATTTCTCCTTTGCCGTGGCTTAGTTCCTCCTCCTCTTCCACTGATATACATAATAAATTGCAGTGTAGAGAAATGGAGCTCTGTTGTGATAAGGAGGAATTTACAGACTCAGCAACACGCTAAGTTGAATCACCCTGATTTCCACAAGTTTATAAACCAATACCCTTTAAACAGATCATTCATGGACCACTTAATGCATTTTTCACAGCTGCCCAGAGTACTGAGTTTTGATTGGTTTACAAAGAAAAAAAATAGTAGCTATCATAAATTTAATATAGTTAAAATAAAACATAATCTTGTAAACTCTAATGATTAGTCTCACTATGTAGTGGAGGGATAGGGCAGGTTTTATTTATAATCTCTCCTCAAGGCTCAAATGGCTGGCTAGACAGTGGATATTTTGAGCCCTAGGTCAGTTTCTACACACAGTTCTTTTATATTCCTTTCTTTATTTCTATAAAATTATTTTTTTGATTCACCACTAAAAGTTGGTAGAAATGCAGAAAAAGTCTGATGGTTCCGCGGTAGTCTCAGAAGCTATAAAGAGACTTCTCAGTGAAGATCTGTTTCCACACCTTTTCAGACAAGTTAAGACATATCCGATTTAAAAGTGAGGTGCTTCGATGTTTCAACTGGGGATATTTGCGGGTGGATTTCTTACCCATTCTTCTAATATACTTTACTCAAAGAAGCATTTCTTTCCTTCCATTCCAGCTTTTGGGTGAAGGTCTATATTTTGTTTTATTTTAATGCCTCATAATCCGCTGTTGACTTTTTTGCTCCAACAAAAGAAGAAAATCATTAAGTCCCCACTAGGAAATTGTCATACAGTTGGCAATACAACTATTTGAAATAATCTTCTTAAGAACCTCATGATCTTTCAATATTAGAAAATGTGATATTTTGACACAGGCTCTTTGGGCTCTCCATGAGAATGGATTTATTGTCAAGAACTATTGCTCACATCAGTCACTTCAAATTATGGGACTAGCTTTACTAGCTTTTTCAGAGCCATTATTTCAAAAACCAGTGTGAGCCCAGGCCCTTCCCATCTATCGCTCAGTAGTATGCAAAGTTAGGGCCCGTATTGCTCCCCATCTCTCTCCAGTAGGTGAGGGGCGTGCCTGGGCAGGACTGGTGTGGGCAGAGACTCCAACATTTCAGTCACAAGCCCAGCACATGCCATAGGGTAGCTCAATGATGTAGGCTTCCATCCTGGCTCTGCCTCTTATTCAGTGTTATTTTGAACCAATTACTTTATCCTTCTTTGCTTCAGTTTCCTCATCTGAAAAATAGGGATTAAAAATAGTATCTACCTTACATGTAAAGTACTTAGAACATACCTGGCCACTACTACACACTCAAAAAAAGTTAACTTTCACTGCTATGATCAGGGTTTTGATCATTAAAGTAGCTGCCATCACAGCTGGCCTTTGATCAGGACCTGTCTGTCACAATGTCCATTATAAGCAAGTCTGTTTCTGTGCTCACAAACTCGACTGTAATTAAATGAAAATATGCCTTTCCCTGTAGCGTAAGTCCTACTGCATCACAGGTCCTCCCAAAATACGAGTTCTACTACAGCATACTTTCCCCTCTAGCATGAGTTCCTTGGGCAGGCATTATTGTGAACCATTGGTTTTTCTTTAGCATGAGCTTTCTTTTGAATGAGATTGCAAAAACTTACAGGTGATATTATGGTTGCCAAGTTTTCCTCACATATTCCAAAATTCTGATTTGTTTTGCTCACCTGTTGTTTTATCTGGCTGCATTACTCCTTATCTGCCTATGTGACAGTAGTTATTTCTTCCCATTGGGTATCATTCAGTTAACCAATATGCACAAAGGTCCGTTGTTAAAATAATATTTTCCGCATTGCATGTGGAGAACTGATGAACATATTACAGTGGATGCCTGTCTAGCCAACTTGATAAATTTGATAAACTTAGCAGTAGTGGTTTATTTAATTGAAAAAAGTTCGTTAAAATATGGAATGAAAAAGTTATTGGCATAACTGAGACACTTTATCTTAACTTGAAAATATGAGTGGACAAATTACCATTACAAATTACCATTACAAGACTTTTTACAAATTACAATTACAAGAACTATTCTTGCTGTCAGCATACTCATTGTCACCACTCTTTCACATGGATTCGGAATGTAAATATTCTTGGGAAACAACTGATATTAACAGTATCTCTACATTTATATGATTCTCTACCCTCTACATCTTTCAGATCTATCTAATTTGCTACAAGTATTTTCAGCAATTAACATTCATTTGTTAACATATTTAATAAAATTAAAACTGTTATAATAATAAGCTAAACTTCCATAAGTGTATTTGGGAACAAAGGTGATTGACCAAACTCCATTAAGGGAGACAGGAGAGTGTGGGCATGCTGGAAAGCCTGAGAAGCCGGCGGGATACTGACACCAGCCACCATGCTTCCTGCAGGGAACAGAGTGACCCTGAGCGCCACTGAGGTCACTGATCATCAGCAGGATTTGAACTGCATTTGTTATACATCTGGAGAATGATTTCCATTCAGTCTCTCGGTAGTGCGAGTGGAACGCTGAGTGATTGCTCTGTAGTTTTGTTCTCTTCCTCACAGAAGTACCATAATTTACTAATTCATAGTAGAAAGATTTATTTCCCAACTATCCAAAACAAAAAGTATGGTTGATTTAACAGTTTTAAATTTACTATTTTTTTTTAATAGCAAAGTTGTTTCTAAAAAGGTTGTACATTGGAGTTTATAGGCAAATTGTTTGCTGGCCCCACCCAATTTTCTGTTATTTACATTTGTACTTCCTAATTACGCCATTTTTTTTTTCATTCTGCGTGCGTGGTATGTTTCTGGACGAATGTTTACCTTGTCATGGCTTCATAATCTCCATTGACATTGGAATCCTGCTTGCTATTTGTTTTTACAAAATTATTTGGAATTTAAAATCTGAATTACAGTTTTCATTGTTAATTTTATACTTCAATGAACTATTTTTTTGCTGCTAATTAAATATCTAACACAACACTAATAGAAAAATACTAACACAAATTTGACAATAATAAACTTGAAATAACATGAAACTACATTAGCCGAAATGTTAGGTAATTTAAGCACATGTGATTGATCAGACATAGATCATCTGAGAGATTTAGCATCCAAAACATATGCACAGGTTTTTAGTTCCTCATGGTTGTGAATATGAATGTAGAGAATTTTTCCTGAAAATCATTATGTTTCACCCTTCCAATGTATGAGGAATGTGTGCATGTACATGTGTTGGGCAGATGTTGCATTCGTTATTCTTTTAAGTGAAAGCAGCCCTGTGAATCTCTGGCAGACTGTGATACCAGGTCTGTGGGCCATACTTCTGAGAGACAATGCTGGACCCTGGTGCTGGTCCTGGTCACCCCCAGTCCACCTTCCTCCATGGTGAGCTCTCTCATGGGACCCTTTCCTTCAGGGGCCCTTGGCAAGTCCAGTCCAACCCACTGGAAAGAACATGCTGCCCAAGGGAAGGACTCATTCCTCCCTAGAGATCCTGGGTCTCTCTGCACACTACCCATCTGCTCCTGGGTGTCCAGCTTTGTCATGGAACACTGGGAAAGGCCACCCAGGGACAGTCACCACTTCTCCTTGTGCTTACAAAGCCAAGGGGTTGTATTCAAGTGAGTCTTGCTCTAATAAAGAAAACCTGCATCTCTTATTTTGCTTGCTTCTCCTTTATATCTAAGCGCAGTCTCAACTGTCACTCCCTTATAGTTGCATAAAGATGCTGTTTTCATACATGCATATATAAGTATTCAGGATGCAGGCTCTGTTTGAGTCTTAGAGACCTACTATTCATCTGCTTTGATAGAGCCAAAGGAGAAGCAGACTACAGACATGAAGCCCATCTCATCACTGAGAAAAGATAACAACCATGCCAGGCCGGTCATGGCAACGAATGTTTACCAGCAATACCACCATGGCCAAGGGCTGGAGAACACACCTGTAATTCAAACCATTCTTGATTTAGTTCATAGTGAAACATATGTGCAAATGATTAAAAATGCCTTTTCTTTCTTTCTTTCTCTTCCTTTCCTTTCCTTCTTTCCTTTCCTTTCCTCTTTTCTTTTCTTTTCTTTGTTTTGAGACAGGATCTTACCCTGGGCCAAGCTGGAGTGCAGTGGCGCCATGATAGTTCACTGTAAACTTGAACTTCTGGGCTTAAGTAATCCTCCTGTCTTAGTCTGAGTAGCTAGAACTATACGAATGTGCCAAAACGCTGAGCTTATTTTACATTTCTTTGTAGAGACAGGGTCTAGCTACATTGCCACACTAGTCTACAACTCCTGGCCTCTCTGACCTCAGGCTTCCAAAGTGCTGAGATTATCAGCATGAAATGCTGCGCCTGGCCAAAAATGTCATTTCCAAAGGGCATTTGTAAAACATTGATAATATTACCATGATGTAACCAAAATGTAATTATCCAAATTAAATGAGAAACAGTAAGATATTACTTCTTTTTCAGCTTTTGCATATCCAAATATACTTTATGGTGGCTCATATATACATATATTTATATCTAGACATTAACTACTAGAGTTTAATTATTATAATACTTTTTCTTAGACACCAGCAATGTGTAGTGGTCAGGGGGTCATTGCATTTTCTTTGTAAAATGAAAATGCTTAGAAAAGATATTATGAAAGCGTTCACAGGATACTTCCTTTGGAAAGCAATAAAAAAGACATCAATTCTCCCAGGTTTGCGTAGGTATTTTATTAACCAGAAATAGCACATTAGGCCGGGCACGGTGGCTCATGCCTGTAATCCCAGCACTTTGGGAGGCTGAGGCGGGTGGATTGCGAGGTCAAGAGGTTGAGACCGTCCTGGCCAACATGGTGAAACCCCGTCTCTACTAAAAAAAAAAAAAAAGAAAGAAAGAAATAGCACATTACTTGTGCCCTATGAATCTCAACTTTAATCTTTGGATTCTTTGAGCCAGGCCCAACCCCCAGTGCTTTTTAAAATATCTCACTGCCCCACTACTTTGCCTGGGCAAGGAGAAACATTTCTCCTCATTCTTCATGGCAAGCCCCAGGCAGGCTGAGCTCTTTCTCCAATCTCTTTTATCCCAGTCCCTGTGCATCTGCTGCAGCTGGTTTGAGCCAGATTCCTCCTCCATCATAGCAGGGTGCCTTGTCTGGAGTAGAGTCTGGCTGGGATCCAGGAATTTGCACTGAGAGACAGAGGAGCCTAGGAAACAAGGGCATCTTGAGGAGCAAAGAGCAGGATGGGGGTGAAAGACAGGCTCTGCAGTTGAGGGTAGAAACAGCCTCTAGCAGGAACTGTTCAGACATCAGACTATCTGGACCCCTTAGCTGCTCTCTAGAGAGAGGCGCACGCCAGGAGACACTTTTATTTTACACATTTATACTCCTGTATTGCTTCTTCCTCCTCCTCGACTTCCTTCAATTTCTCTTTCTCCTCACCTCTGGACAAATTGCTGCTCATTACTTTACAAGGAGAGATTTTGTGGCAGTGACATCATGTGCATTTATGCCCAGTTGATTTCATGGTTTGCTAGTTTGTAAGGCAGTTAGATAGAAGATGTTTTTAATTTTTCCCTAGAATGCACAGTTTGTATGTGTTTTTATTTTTAAGACTGATGAACTGGATGCAAATTTAATGTATGTTAAATATATTTGTACCCTCTGGTTTCCCTAGATTGCCTAACAAGTCTTTAGTAATATGCTAAAATGTGAAATTCATTCACATCCGAGACTAAAGATTTCAGAATTAGAGGACCAGGCCTTTAACCAGTCAAAAAATAAAGATTTATAGCTTCAGCTACCACTGTTGTCTGATCTGCAAACATCCAATCAAATATGATTTCATTATAATCATTTTTAGGCTTTACTAAACACTTAATATCTAAACTCTAGGCTTAACTAACTGCAGGAGCTTAAAAATTTTTACGTATAATAAATATTGTTGTGTATTGTTTTATATAATACATCTAATTGTTCATTATATAAGTAGTATATGTCGTACTTACAGAATATATATATTAAAAATATACATACATGCATAGACACACACACACATACACACACACACATATATATTTACCTGTTTGTTTTCTTCCGGTAGTATTTTTGTTTTCTCTTTTAATGCTCCCTGATCATTTGTAGGTAAATGCATTCTTTAAATTCATGAAAGCAATTATGGGTTGAGTTTAGAAATGCAGTAGCAGCCCTGACCTTGAATTATCACAATTGTAGATTGGGTAGATACTCATTATTCACTCCTGGGAGATGCACGTTATTCACTATCTTTATCATCTCAACAGGAAAGTAAAACAACAGGACCTCCAAGTGTTATCAAAAAATAGTGCCTTGGGATGGAGAATCCTAAGAACAGTTCTCACTTAATGAGAGATTGCTAAATAAACTAATTCTTGCTCAAAACTATGTCTTTTTATACTTCCTCCTTCTTGTTTCTGTGGATGCTGATGACTTCTGTTGAAAGATTCCTATCTTCCAATTATTCCATTAGATAAAACTTTTTAAGTGAATATATTTTGGAAAAAAATATGTGTGAGGTATATAGGTATACAAAATGGAAAAAAAGAGTCATGGAGAGTAGAAAATCTTTGGAAACATATTTGTTCAAAATGATTGATTCCTGGATGTGGCCTCCTTCAGCTCACTGTGAGTTATTGAGAGCTAATAAAATGTGCAGAACTCTACAAAGTGCTGCTCAGAAGGCTGCCCACGGTATCAGCAGGCAGCTCCTGTCAATCAGCTTTAGCCTTGATTCAATCTAGTGGCAAGAGCAGAGAACAAAGGCCAAATTGGTCAGGCTGCCTCAAAAGGAGAGAGAAGCACATTTTTGAATGTATTTATATCTGAAATAAACTTGACCACATTGTCTACAAGACACTATCCACTGAATCTGCTACCCTGAGTCCTGCAAAGCATTTTGAAATTATTGCACGGTATATAGGTAAAATTCACCTACTTTTAGCTTGCTTTTAAAAAATGACCTCCTTTCTCATGTTCTCTTCTAGTGACTCACTTGGTGGACACATATACAAGTATTTTGTAGTTTATGTCAATTTGTCTTGGATGTCCAATCTCTCTGATATACAAGAGCATCTGTATACCTTTGGGGTTAGAAGGCTCACCTGAAGTTTGTTTACATCCTGAATGTAATGTAAGTCTAATGCCTTCACAAGTACTCCAAATATTGCATTTCCAATATCAGAAGGAAGGTGATTCAAAGGACTGTAACAAACATTCAAAGTAACTACAAATTAGTTTCTTCTTTTCAAAAACTACTTTTGTGAATTAACTTCATGGTGCAATACTGGGTCTGGCACAATATATCTTGCATAATAACATTCTTACGGTCAGTGATTCAAACGGCTTTTGAATAAGTAGTATTGCATCTCCCTCTGTGCCTGGGCTTCCAACAGAGACTTGTTCAGCAAGAAGTTGGGAATAAATAAAGCGTATTGTTAGGGAGAGACTCTTTTAGGCTATGGTTATGCTAATTTATTTAAATATATACATTAGTACTGTGTGGATTTGTAGATTTAAAGTTTCTATGAGAGTTCTAAATGTAGACCATCCCTTTTATTTAAGATCCAGCTATTGCTGATACAGTTTTTCTCTGTTGAATTGTTCTGTTTCTCAGAACTTATTTCTCACTTCCTAATGATCATCATCTTCATTGCATCATTCATTTTTTAACCACATTAAATGTGTGCAAACAAAGCAAGTGGACATCAGGCTTAGAGTTCAAGTTTTGATAGTAC
>PVKP010037292.1:0-21750 GCA_004027715.1 Plecturocebus donacophilus | reverse complement strand
CAGCCAAGTAGGGAGCTCTAGTGCAAAGCTCACTTATGTGTAAAGATTGTCCTGTGCTGGCCAGAAATGCTAAACCATTGTACCACCACTATGACCACTATGCTGAGTCACAGGCTGAGAATTACCTGGGAAGCACATGGCCTTGACTCAAAAACTGAACAGACCCTAAAGTAACCTGCAAGAGGCTGTCAGATAATTGCACTCCTTGACTAGTTTCCCTCTTTACAGGAGATCTGAATGGTACACCTTCATGTCTGCCATGGTAGCTATTTTTCTTTGATATAATCACATAAGACTTGGGACACTGAGAACAGGGCTTGACAAATTATGGTCTCTTAGCCAAATCCAGCCTGCTGCCTGTTTTTGTAAATAAAGTTTTGTGGGAACACAGCCATACCTCTCTTCATTTATTGTCCATGGCTGCTTTTGTGCTACAATGACAAAGTTAAGTAGTTGTGACAGAGACCATATAGCCCACAAAGCCTAAAATACCACCCTTTATAGAAAAAGACTTCAGATTCCTGATGTGTAAAGTACTATTGAATCTATGAAGCTATGCATTTGTTAGGAAGAGTAAGACATATGCACAAATCCCTAACAATGCTAGGACTATCATAATTTTTATCCCTACTACATGTAAGCCCTTTCTGTGTATAGAAGGAAGTATTTAAGAAGGGTAGTTCTGTGTTCTGATTTAGGCTTTAAGGCTTATTATGACTGCTCTCTATGGAGAAAGTATTATAGGAAGGCAAAGATAAAAGCAGGGAGACCCACTAAGAAGCCACTGGTATAGTCTAAGCAAGAAATGATGACAGTTTGGACCAGGATAATGGTAGAAGTGGAAAGATGACATCTTCTGAGATGAGGAAAACTGGAAGAGAAATTGGGTAGTGTGGGAATCAAAGTTTCATTTTTGACATGTTGAATTTGAGGTAAGCAAGTGGAAATATCAAACAGGTCATTAGATACAGGAGACTGAAGCTCAGAAATGATCTAGCTGAAGATATAAATTTGGGAGCCAGCATATAGGTAGTATTTCAAGGCAGGACTGAATGGGATCATATAAGGAGACAACGCAGATGGAGAAGTGTTTCTCACAACAAAGACTTGTGACACCAAATTTCAGATGTTGGAGAGAGGAAGAGAAGTCAGAAAAATTCCAGGCTAGTGTTTCTAGAGACAGGGAGTGTGGAATGCCGCTGAGAGTAAAATGAAGTAGGAAAAGGGCCCATTGCATTTGATAATATGAAGATATGGTGACATCAAAATTTAAAAAAACAAAGTTTTTGTGGAATGCTGAAGGACAGAGGCCAGAATGTGGTGGGTTTAAGATAGAATGGGAAGCAAGGAAGTGAAGATAGCCAGTATAGAGACAACTCTCTTGAGAAACTTTACTTTGACGGGGAGCAAAGAAATAAGGTGGTAGCTGGAGGAGGCTGTGAGGTCAAGGGGAATCCTAGAGTCTTCTCGAAGGCTTCGAAGTAGAGTGGTGACCCCGTTATCACGTGAAGAAGACTGAGCATCCTTACCTTCTTTTGCAGAATAGAACTTACAGAGAGAGATCCAGAAGAGACATGATTAGGGTCTCAATTAAGGCAATGGCAATGAAGATGGCAAGGGGGGAACAAATGCATTCTTTACTTACCACAACTTAGTTTGCTGAGATTTATGTATGTTAGTCATCCTTATCTGAGGTGTTTCTTTCTCAAATACATAACTCACTTATATAGTTTTTTTCTTTTCTTTAATACTTAAATTAGCATTAAATGTTAGAGATGGAATGAAACTAATAAAAACTAAATCACCAGCTCTAGCCACACACCACACAGGCTGCTGCATCGCCCTTGTTTGTTTTGTGACTTAGACTTTGGAGTCAGAGAGACTGGGCTACCGTATCTGTCTCTGCCACTTTTCTTCTGTGTGATGCTGAGCACATTTGTATTATGTGAGGTAATATTTTAAAAACGTTTCTAGCAACATTTCCACTCTAGTATTGGTGCACTAGGGATTTGGGCAACCCTCTCATTGAAGACAACTATGAAAATTGTGTGTGTGTATCAAAGCAATGAAGAATTCTGGGGACTGAGATCCAAAAACCTAAGAAAACACAGAAACTCGTAGAAGTGAGTCAGCCATTTGGACAACTTTTCCTCTAAGCCCTCTCTTGATTCCAGAAGAAACATCTGAATGACTGACAATCCAACCAGTGCTGTGATAGCTTTAAGGGGAAGGAGGTACAAAATCTGCAGTCCAGAGCTCAGCAAGGACAGGAGGGCCTGGCAACTCCACCCCTGTACCAACTCTTGGTTGGGACTTCAAAACGCTGTACCCTAGGAATAATGGGAAACCAGAAATAGATTGACCCTTGCAGGAATTAAAGACCAGTTTCTGATAATCTCAGTCATTGAAATGGATCAAGATAATTCCAGATTTCTAGAGACTAGCCACTTGCAAGAAGGCTCTCTGAGTAGGGCAATTTCATTCTAGGCCTCAAATGATCTTTTGCATTATTCATATGTGGTGTTCATCACTCACTCAAAATTAACCATGTACAAGAGAAAACAAAATGTTGTGAACAAAAACCTAGAAAAGCAACAGAGGCATTTAGAAAGTATTTGTGCCTAGCACCACAGGCATTTAAAATGTATTTGTTGGGCCAGGTGCAGTGGCTTATCCCTACAATCCCAGCACTTTGCGAGGCTGAGGTGGCAGGATCACTTGAATCCAAGAGTTCAAGGCTGTGGTAACCTATGATCAGGCTGCATCCCAGCCTGAGTGACAGAGACCCTGTCTCTAAACTATATATATATATATATAATATACATGTGTATTATATATTATATATATATATGTTTGTTGAAAGAATGAGTTGTAAGTATTATTTTTCTCATTTTGCATGTAAGGAAATCAGTACTCAGAAAGGTAAGGTAAAATATCATGCCCAAGGTCACACAGCTACTAAATTGTTGATCTAGGATTTTATCTAGATTTGTCTGATTCTAAAGCTGACGATTCTGTTCTCTACAGTGACAGATTACATATGTTAGCTTATTTCTTCATGACCTCAGTATTAGTATCATCTCTATTTTATAGATGAGGCAGCTGAGGCTCAGAGAGGTTCAAGATCACACCTCAAGAAACTAGTTGAGCTGTGACTCAAATTCAGGTTGATCTAATTTTCAAAGCCTTTTCTTTTTTCTTTTTTTTTTTTTTTGAGCTGGAGGCTCACTCTATCACCCAGGCTGGAGTGCAGTGGCACCATCTCAGGTCACTGCAACCTCTGCTTCCTGGGTTTTAAGCAATTCTGTCTGCCTCAACCTCCCAAGTAGCTGGGATTATAGGCACTTGCCATCACGCCCAGTTAATTTTTGTATTTTTAGTAGAGACGGGGTTTCACCATGTTGGCCAGGCTGGTCTTGAACTCCTGACTTCAGGTGATCCACCTGCCTAGGCTTCCCAAAGTGCTAGGCATACAGGCGTGAGCCACCGTGCCGGGCTAAGCCTTTGCTCTTAACACCACATCACAGGGCTGCATAATACACTTAGAATGCTTTCTGTCAGAGAAGAGCACAAACTACTGTGTTTTCATCTCAGGTTTTAGCATCCAGAAATCTCCTATTCTAACATTATGTACTTTGTCTCCTTTAAGGTGGCATCTTCTCCCAATAAATTTACAAGTGGGATTTTATCTTTGAAACTTCCACGTTATAGATGGTGGTTAATAGAACTCTGGACTAGATTGGGATTTGATTTACATAACCTCCTCCCTGAGGCTCTATTTCTTGATCTGCAAAATAGAGCTAATAACACCACCTACCTCATAAAGATGTTGTATGAATTAGTACCTCACAACAGAACTGTTAGCATATCATTATTGTTAATGATGCTTCTTTTCTTGCTTTACAGAAGGAAAAAGAGAAGAATGAGAGGGGTAAGGCACTTACCTGTTTTATGTTGTGTTCTCCATGGTTTTACTTGAGGAACCATTGTGCTTCAGGAACATGAATGGATTTTACTCTTGTTCTTATGTTAGAATAAACTCTAAATACAGATTTTCTCATTATTTTCCTAATCAATAACCAATTATCTCCTTTTTTTTTTTTTTTTTTTGAGACGAAATCTGGCTCTGTCTCCCAGAGTGGAGTGCAGTGGTGCAATCTCGGCTCACTGCAACCTCTGTCTCCCAGGTTCAAGCGATTATCCTGCCTTAGCCTCCCAAGTAGCTGGGACTACAGGCACCCGCCACCACACCCACCTAATTTTTTTGTATTTTTAGTGGAGATGCAGTTTCATCATATTGACCAGGCTGGTCTTGAACTCCTGACCTTAAGTGATCCTCCTGCCTTGGCCTCCCAAAGTACTGTGATTACAGGTATGAGCCACCACATCTGGCCCCATTGATTTTTTTCACTGCTTTTTGGATCATGTTCATCCTCATCTTAGCTTTCTATGCTTTACAGTCCCCTCCACACTTTCCCTGTGCCTCTAATGACAGCACTTCTTACTCCCTGACCTAGCCCCTGGGATATGCATTGGCTGCTCCCCTCAGACCCTCAGAAAACTGAGGTCATTAAGTCTTCTACCCTACTCTCCTTATCTGGAAAGCTGATTTATCTTCTGACCCATGACCATATCCTGTAAGACCTGGCTGGAGATTCCTATCTTCCAAGTGTCTCATTCATTTATTTAATGAATATTTATTGAGTGGCTACTCATTGAGGTTATAGAAATGAGCAAGGCAGATAACACCAGCTTTCTTTCCTGGAGCTTACATTCTAGGGAGTGGGAGAGAGAGGGTGAGGGAGGGAGGAAAAGAGTGAGACACAAAGAAAACAAATAGAATAATTTCAGATACTCAAAAGCACTATGAAGATAAAATTGGATAATGTGATGGAGAATGGGTCACTTAAGACTGGGGAATACTGAGGGGAAATTTAAGCTTTGACTTGAAAGACGAGATTAGGAGGCAGCCATCCATTCCTGGCAAAGGGACCTGCTAGGGCAAAGAGACAGCACAGAGCACAGCACTGCATACAAAACAGGCACTTTGTAGATTCCTGTTGAACACATAAGGATGGCTGCCTTATTACCATTGCTTTTCAAGTCACAATATGAGTATTCTTCCTGTAGGCGATACCATTCATGATTAAAAATATATATTTCTTATCCAAACACTGTCATTGCTCACACTAAATTTACTTAATATCCACAGAGACAAGAGAAGGGAGAACCTCTAAGGTCACCAAATAGATCTGTCCAGCCACCAGCCACTTCCATTGGATTGGCTAACTAAGCCTTGTGGCCTTGCCAAGGTCCAGCTAGGCTCACGGAAGCACAGTCATATCCACAGAGCACTTTACAAGGGCACCCATTTCCCAGAAACAAGGTGGTCCTAGGCAGGGCATGGTGGCTCACGCCTCTCATCCCAGCACTTTGGGAAGCTGTGGTGGGCGGATCAATTGAGATCAGGAGTTCGAGACCAGCCTGGCCAACATGGTGAAACCCCGTCTCTACTAAAAATACAAAAATTAGCTGGGTGTGGTGGCATATGCCTGTAATATCAGCTACTCAGGAGGCTGAGGCAGGAGAATCGCTTGAACCCAGGAGGCAGAGGTTGCAGTGAGCCTAGATCACCCCATTACACTCCAGCCTGGCCAACAAGAGCCAAACTCCATCTCAAAAAAAGAAAATAAGTGCAGGCAATAAAAGCAGACAGACAAATTGAGCTATACCAAACTAAAAAGCTCTTGTTGAAACAAAGGAAACAGCAAAGGAAACAGAGTGAAGTGACAACCTGAAGAATAGGAGGAACTATTTGCAAACTATGCGGCTAATGGGATGGAATTAATATCTAGAATATACAACGAACTCAATAGCAAAAACCAAATAATTAAAAATAGGCAAGTGAGCTGAACAGACACCTCTCAAAAGAAGACATACAGATGGCCAACAGATACATGAAAAAATGCTCGACATCCCTATTCATCAGGGAAATGTAAATCAAAACCATAATGAGATATCTCATTCCAGTTAGAATGACCTAAGCAAATTAACTCAAGAACAGAAAACCAAATAACAAATGTTCTCACGTATAAGTGGGAGCTAAACATAGGGCACTCATGGACAAAAAGATGCAACAATAGACACTGGGGACTACTAGAAGAGGGAGGGAGAGGGACAAGGGTTCAATAACTGTTGGGTGCTGTGTTTACTACCTGGGTTTCAGGATCATTCACAACCCAAACCTCAGCATCATGTAATATAACCAGGTACTAAACCTGCACATGTACCCCTGAATCTAAAGTAAAATTATTTTTTAGAAGACAAAAATAATACTGGCATGTACGCAGAGAGAGGGATTTTTTTTTTTTCAAGACGGAGTCTGTCTCTGTAGCCCAGGCTGGAGTGCAATGGCAGGATCTTAACTCACTGCAACCTCCACCTTCTGGTTCAAGACAGTCTCTTGCCTCAGCCTCCCGAGTAGCTGAGACTACAGGTGCACACCACCATGCCCGGCTAATTTTTGTATTAGTAGAGATGGGGTTTTGCCATGTTGGAAAGGCTGATCTCGAACTCCTGGCCTCAAGTGATCTACCCATCTCGGCCTCCCAAAGTGCCAGGATTACAGGCGTGAGCCACCGCACCCAGTCTGAGAAAGGGAAATTCTTATACACTGTTGGTGGGAAGGGAAATTAGTGCAACCATTGTATAAAACAGTATGAATATTCCGCAAAAAACTAAAAATAGAAGTATTGTATGATATAGCAATCCTACTACTGGATATGTGTCCAAAAGAGGGGAGATCAGTGTGTCTAAGAGGTATCTGCACCCGTCTGTTTGTTGCAGCATTATTCACAATAGCCAGGTAATGTAATCTTGACTAAGTGTCCATCGACAGATGAATGGATGAAGAAAATGTGGTATAAATACACAATAGAATACTACTCATCCAAAAAACAGAATAAAATCCTGTCATTTGCAGCAACATAGATGGACCTGGAGGCCATTATGTTAAGTGAAATAAGCTAGGCACAGAAAAATAAATACCAGACGTCCTCACTCATATGTGGAAGTTTAAGAAGTTGATATCATAGAAGCAGAGAGTAGAATGGTGGTTACTAAATGCTGGGAAGGGTAGGGGGTGAAAGGGGCTAAGAGGTTGGCTGACAGATACAAAAATTACAGCTAGATAAGAGGACTGCATTCAAAAATTACAGTTAGATGAGAGTGTCCTATAGCACTGTAGTGCAACCGTAATTTAAAACAACTTATATTTTATTTTATATATTTTCAAATAGCTACAGAGTGGACTTTGAATGTTCCCAGCACAAAGAAATAATAAATGTTTGAGATGATGAATATGCTAATTAGCCTGATTTGATCATTATACATTATATACATGTATCAAAATATCATACTGCACCCTATAACTATGTATGAGCATTACCTGTCAATTAAAAATAACAATAGGGGGAGGAGACAGAAGGAGACAGAGAGAGAGAAATTATCTGGAGAGCTTTTAAAACTAACAATGTCTGGCCGGGTGCAGTGGCTCACACCTGTAATCCCAGCACTTTGGGAAGCCGAGGTGAGGAGATCACGTGAGGTCAGAAGTTCAATACCAGCCTGGCCAATACATCTCTACCAAAAAATACAAAAATTAGCCAGGCATGGTGGTGCACACCTATAGTCCCAGCTACTCAGAAGGCTGAAGCAGGAGAATAGCTTGAACCCAGGAGGCAGAGGCAATAAGCCAAGATTGCACCACTGGACCCCAGCCTGGGCGACAGAGTGAGTGAGACTCTGTCTCAAAAAACAAAACAAAACAAACTAACAATGTCTAAGCCTCATCGAGACCAATTAAATTAGAACGGTGAGGGAGTAGATCTGGGCAGCAGTAGCTTAAAAAACTTCCCAGATGAATCCAATATGTAGTCAAGGTTGAGAACTGGTGATCTGAGTGGTAGCAAATCCTTTCCCCTGGGACCACAGAGAAATGGAGAACATCTGAGCGACTGTAAAGGAAATTCAGTACATTGAAAAGGCAAGTATATTTCATTGTGATTTTGTACTTTAATAAGTCTCACACTTTCAGGCTAAATTTTCATAAATATCACTTTAACTCCTCCGCGATTTGAGGAACTCTAAGCAGAATTCAGCTCAATTCAATAAACATGCCAACTATACATGTTGTCTAGACCTTTTGATGCCTTCAAAAATAATATTAAAAATAATGGGCTACAATTTCTTGTGTGCTAACCACATGCAAAGCTCTCTGTTACCATTTTCCCTCTCTCTCTTTGTTGGGGGCTGCAGGTATCATCACTCTGTCATCACTCTGTCGTGATGGAGTGCATCATGGCTCACTGAAGCCTTGAACTCCCAGGCTCAAGCAACCCTCCCACCTCAGTCACCCAAATAGCTGGGACAACAGGTGTGTGCCACCACACCCAGCTAATTTTTAAAATTTTTGTAGAGACAGGGTGTCCTTATGTTGCCAGGCTGGTCTCGAACTCCTGGGCTCAAGTGATCCTCCTGCCTGGACCTCCCAAAATGTTGGGATTACCAATATGAGCCACTGCACCTGGCCATATTTTCTTACTTAATCTTCACTATAACCCTATGAGATAGATACTAATATTGTTGCCATTTTAGAGATATTCACTCTAAAGCACAGAGGGGTTAAGCAATTAGTCCAGATCACATAGCTCTAAGTTACAGAGCTGGGATTTGAGCCCTGGCAGAAAGACTCCTGACCTTCACTGTCTAATGTGATAGCCACCAGCCACATGGGGTTATTGAGCACTTGAAATTTGGCTAGTCCAAGTTGATATGTGCTGTCAACTTAAAAAACACACCTGGTTTCAAAGACTGTATGAAAGAATATAAAATATTTCAATAATGTTTTAATATTATTACATGTTGATATGATATTTTAATATAAGTCAAAATATAGAGCTACATTTAATTTTCCCTGAATCTTTTGATTTTTAAAATGTGGCTACTAGAAAACTTAAAATTACATATTTGACTCACATTATTTTTCCACTGTACAACTGCTCTAGTGGCTGCATAGTAACCATGACTTTTGCTTGAATCAGAGATTAGGCAGATGATTCATGCTGGCAAGAAGCTTATAGTGTGAGTAGCAAGAATGTAAGAATCAAATATTTCTCACCAAAATTATATTATAATTAAGTACTAAGAAGGAGGAAGGAGAAAAAATTTCTAGTGTGGCAGGGGAATCTTTAAGCTGAATATTGAATTTATCATGAAGGTAAGGATAAGGGGATATATGGGGTGCATTTGGAAATAGGCCAGAAGTCTAGTTTGGGGAATATGATACAGCAAGAACAGTAGAAGATGAGGCTGTATAAATAAGTGAGGACCAATTCCTAGCAGGCCTTGAATACCAGATCAAGGAGTTGGGACTTTTGTTTTCCATTATAGGGAGCCATTGACAGGTTTCCAGCAAGAGAGTCATAAGATGACTTGACTTTATGGATATTAGTCTTCCAGCTCTATGGTGGGGGGTAGTGGAGATGGGACTGGGGACAAAGGTGGTAATGAACAGTTAGAAGTCTGTGCCAATAACTCAGGAGAGGCAATGAGTGCCTGAACTTGGTTGTTGGCTGTAGAAATTAGGAAGGCATGGATTGATTTGGAAAGTCCTGCCAAAGTAGAATCACTAGACTTGGCAGTAGATTGGGGCAGGCCCCAGTAAGGAACTCAGGTACAATTCAGTAAATGCAAACCGTGGTGTTTCCACAGATATGGGGACTGACAAAGCAGGTCAAGAGGGTCAGAGTCTCCTGTTTTGTTTTGTTTTGTTTTTTCAGATGGAGTTTTGCTTTTGTTGCCCAGGCTGGAGTGCAGTGGCAAGATCTTGGCTCACTGCAACTTCCGCCTCCTGGTTCAAGTGATTTTCCTGCCTCAGGATCCCAAGTAGCTGGGTTTACAAGCATCCGCCACACACCCGGCTAAGTTTTTGTATTTTTAGTAGAGACGGGGTTTCACCATGTTAGCTAGGCTGGTCTCGAACTCCTGACCTCAGGTGATCCACCTGCCTCGGCCTCCCAAAGTGCTAGGATTACAGGCATGAGCCACCATGCCTGGCCCAGTCTCCTGGGTTCTAGACATAACATGGTTAACCTTAGACTCCAGGCTGTCTCCAAGAGATGTGAAGGATAGAGGGAAGGAGGAAGGGAGGAAAGAAGAAAGGCAAAGCTTGACTCTCTGGGAATTAGGGACATCATTTCCCTCTTTGGCCTAAATTTGCCCTTCTTGAAAGGGGGAGATAGCAGTAGATGATCCTTAAGTGTCTCCTCAACCCCACCATGAGGCCACTATTCTAAAACCTGTGTTTATAGGAGTAGACGTCAGTAAGGCATAACAAACTTACCATCTGAAATTACATACCAACCCTATTTTGTTCTCAAAATGTGTCTTAGCTACATTTCCCTTCTTGTGCCTGTGATCAATTATCTCCAAAGAAAAATTTCTATTATAACAAATTTATAGGTGAGAATTTGAAGTGGGAGTGGGTGGGGAGAACGTGTAAAATATTTAAAGATCATTAAAGATACTTTGCTGCCCAAGAAATTTCAATGACTAAGACACAAAGGAAAAAAATACGTAACTGCAAGGAGTTACGGAACCAAAAGTGATAAGCATCAGCTTAAAACTTCCAGGGCTTTGCTTCTTACTGATTCTAAACAGAATAAATCTAAAACCATAATAGTGCTCCATTTAACTTACTTATAGCAAGTGCCGCTTTTCAGAGCCTGTCAGACATCATGGTGCTCTTTCAACTGCACTTTGAGTGTACAAAGCAAATCAGTGTGGATCTTTCCCTGCATACAATCAGTTTTGATGTAAATTGTTTTAAATACACATATATTTGTGTGAGAACAAAAGTTCTATGAAAAGGAATTCGGAGGAAGGGAACTTTCTTGCAGTGAACACTTTGCAAGCCAGGGAGATGCAGCCTTTGGTGTTAAATGAAGGTGCATTCCAGAGGACAAAACGAGGGTTCCAGTTTTATAGCAAAAGTTCCCACCCAGGTTCCTAATCAAGCCCATTTATGCAAATGAAGGACTCAAACTCTCTTAGTTCCAGTTGGTTGAGCCCTGATTAGTTGAGGCAGGTGAGCTCTGATTGGTTGGTTCAGGTGAGCTTTCATTTGTTGGCTCAGATAAACTCTGAAAGTCCCAAAGTTAAGCAGAGGTGAGTTTTTGGAGGAACTTAGAGTAAGTGTGTGACATCTAGTCAGCAAATAGCCACTTGGCTCTATTTTAAATTTAGGCCTAATTAGCCACTTGGGATCCATGTTGAAGGATTGGGTTTTTCAGGTTCACGTGACACATGATTTTCTACATATACAGCCTTGCTGAAAAATGGAAATGATTCCCACAGTAAGCACAGCTGTGTCAGACTCCTTCAGAGGCTGAGCAGAGAAGGAACAGGCCAAGAAGGTGGAGAAGATGAAACAAATATGATTTCAGCAGAGGGGACCACAAAACGCCCCTTCCTCTGGCAATTCCACATATCTCAAAATAGAGCCAGTCCTTGTCAAAATTGCCCAATGGGCAGTTAGAGAAAAGGGTAGAAGCCTAGAATCAAATTGTATTATGGAGGCAGGGCAGAGAAAGTGTGAAGAAGAGTGTGTCTTTGTGGCCTATAATGATTTCAGCAGATAACCTGGAAGCTTGAGCACTAGGAAATAGCTTGTCATTCAATACCCTTCCACTGAAATTATGTTGCCATAGTTGTGATTGTCATATTTGTGATGGAACCCTTTCTCCAATATGTCTCCAAACAGGGTCTAGGAACCACCTGCATCAGTATCAGGGATTGAATGAAGCTTTTTTGAAACATGGATTCTCTGATTCCCACATTCTGCTCGAGATACACTGAATTAGATTTTTTGGGAGTGGGGCCTAGACACAAGACTTTTAATAAGCACCCAGATGATTGAATGCATATCAAAGTTTGAGAACTAATGCTTCATAATATAAGACTTTGAGTTGTACATCATGTCATGTGTAGTGCTTGGTAGGATGGTGCTTAGTGAATTCAAACAATTCTAATAAATGACTGATTTATACATTACTTGCTCTAAGTCAGGTGCTTAGCTTTCTTTCCCTTCCTAGATCTGCAATATCAATGAACAGTATCAGAGTGATAAACTGAAGTCTGGGCATAGGCAGAGAATGTTACCGCTTTCAAAGAGAAAATTGACTCTAGCTTCAACTCCTTTAACTTCCTCCTTGCCTGAGGCTGTTCTTACAGGGAGAACATTCAGTCTGTTACCATCATGGTGTTAACTGCAGATTTTTTAGTTATCCTTTAACAGATTAAGGAAAGTCCCATCAATTTATCAGTTGCTAAGAGTTTTTTTTCTTTTAATCAGGAATGGAGGTTGGATTTTGCCAAATACTTTTTCCGCATCTCTTGAGATGATCAAATGTTTTTTTCAGTCTGTTAATTTGGTAATTACATTGATTTTCTAGTGCTTAACCTTTGTGCTTTAGCGACTCATGGAAGATTCCAAAAGTTTGCACCGGTTATTCTCAGCCAGAGATAATGGCCTAGCTTTGATCCTACCTTATTTGTTGAGATCATCTCAAAAGTTAGACTTTTGTGCCTGTTTTGTTGTTGATTTCTTTTTAAAAAGTGACATTCCTTGTATTAATAGAGACTGGAAAGCTAATATGATTTAGGGCAATATAAAAACATAAAAGCTGGCTGGGCGTGGTGGCTCATGCCTGTAATCCCAGCACTTTGGGAGGCCGAGGTGGGCGAATCACCTGAGATTGGCAGGTCGAGACCAGCCTGACCAACATGGAGAAACCCTGTGTCTACTAAAAATACAAAATTAGCCAGGTACGGTGGCACATGCCTGTAATCCTAGCCTACTCGGGAGGCTGAGGCAGGAGAATCTCTTGAACCCGGGAGGTGGAGATTGCAGTGAGCCCAGATCGTGCCATTGCACTCCAGACTGAGCAACAAGAGTGAAACTCCATCTCAGGAAGAAATAAAAAATAAACATAAAAGCTTTTTTTTTTTTTTAAAACGGGGTCTCGCTCTGTCCCCAGGCTGGAGTGCAGTGGCGTGATCTCGGCTCACTGCAACCCCCACTTCCCGGAGTCAAGTGATTCTCCTTCCTCAGCCTCCTGAGTAGCTAGGACTACAGGCACCCACCACCGTGCCCAGCTAAATTTTTTGTATTTTTAGTAGAGACAGGGTTTCATCATGTTGGCCAGGCTGGTCTTGAACTCCTGACCTCAGGTGATCCTCCCGCCTCAGCCTCCCAAAGTGCTGGGATTACAGGTGTGAGCCACTGTGCCCATCTGCAATGTATTTCTAACCTTAACTTGGGTTCATAGGTGATTCAAAAGGTGCCCAAGGAACTGTCAATGATGTCCTAAAGGTGGAGGATGTGAACCTGTTTTATTTTGGTGGAGAGAGTTGGAGGGGAGTTAGGAGGCAAAGAATTGCTATCAGCATTTCTAGACAGATGTTGTCACCTGTAATTTGTATGTCATCTATTTTTCTTTTCTTCACTATCAGTCAAGTGCTACTGAGTAACAACCAAGTACAAAATCTCAGTGACACACAGCGATATGCTTATTTCTTCCTCTTTTTTTTTGGGTGGGGGAGGGAGGAAGACAGGGTCTCACTCTGTCACCCAGGCTGGAGTACAGTGGCGCAATAATGGTTCACTACAGCCTTGACCTCCCAGGGCTCAAGTGATCCTCCCATCTCAGCCTCCCAAGCAACTGGGAGTGCACCACCATCCCTGGCCTTTTTTTTTTTTTTTAAGACAGTCTTGCTCTGTAGCCCAGGCTGGAGTGCAGTGGTGTGATCTTGGCTCACTGCAACCTCTGCTTCCTGGATCCTGGTTCAAGCAATTCTGCCTCAACCTCCGAAGTAGCTGGGATTACAGGCACACCACTAAGCCCAGCTAATTTTTGTATTTTTAGTAGAGACAAGGTTTCACCATGTTGGCCAGGCTGATCTTGAACTCCTCACCTTGTGAACCATCCACCTTGGCCTCCCAAAGTGCTGGGATTATAGGCATCCTTGGCTATTTTTTTTTAAATTGTTTTTACAGATGAGGATCTCACTTTGTTTCCCAGGCTCGTCTTAAACTCTTAGGCCCAAGCTGTCCTCCTGCCTCAGCCACGCAAAGTGCTGTGATTACAAAAGTGAGCCACTGTGCCAGGTCTAATTTATTATATATTAATTAAGGATTGGCTGATTAAGGCAGCTTGGCCGGGCAGCCATGCTTCAAGCTATGGATCTGACTGGGGTTGGTTCACCACTGCTGGTTGGTTCTGATCGGCTTCAGTTGTATTCATTCTGGGGCTCAGGATGAAGGTGCACTGGCTACCCAGCGAAAACCCTTTTGGCCATGGCAGAGGCACAGAGTTAAGTGAACAAATGATCTCTTTAGGTATTTGTCAAAAGGCAATATACAGAACATCAATAAGGACATGAAAAATTGCTGAACATTACTAGTTATTACAGAAATGCAAATCAAAACCACAATGAGATACCAATGCACACACACTAGGATGGCTATAATCAAAAAGTTAGATAGTACCAATAGTTGGTGAGGATGTAAAGAAATTGTATACTGCTGTGGGAATGTAAAATGGTACAAACACTTTAGAAAACAGTTTGACAAGTTCTTCAAATGGTTAAACAGAGTTACCATATGACCGAAGAACTCCATTCCTAGATACATACCCAAGCGATCTGAAAACATACATCTACACAAAAACTTGTACACAAATGTTTAAGTAGCATTATTCATGATAGTCATGGAGATGTAGAAACAACCCAAATGTTCATCAACTGACAAATGGATAAAATATCAAGTGTCATATTAGAATGGAATATTGTTTAGCCACAAAAGGAATTAAATACTGATTCATGCTACAACATTGCCAGGTGTTAAGAGGTCAGTCTCAAGGATCATGTATTGTATGATTCTTTTTGTGTGAGATGTCCAGAATAGGCAAATCCATAGAGACAGAAAGCAGACTCTTGTTTACCAGAGGCTGGAGAGGGGAGTTGGAGAGAATGGGAAGGTGAGATGTTAAAAATAAAATTGATTGTGGTGATCACTATATGCCTCTACTAAAAGCCACTGAATTATATACTTTACATGGGTGAATTATATGTTATGTGAAATATATCTCACTAAAATATATATACATATATATATACATATATACATAGAGAAACATGCACTGCCTCTTAAAGCCTAGTCTTGAAATTAGCACACTGTCACTTCTGCCTATATTCCAATGAACAAAGCAAGTCACATGGCAGAGCCCTAAGTCAAGAAGTGGGGAAGTACATTTGGTCTTTACCAGGAGGAACAGCAAAGTTACATGGCAAAGGACATGAACACAAGGTGGGGTGAAGAATTGATGCCAATTATTTAATCTATCACACCACACTAATCTTTTCTCTTTTTCTCCCTATTCATGTTCTAGGCCTCATACAAAGACCTCACAACAACTGGCTATTACTGCTACTGTATTGAAATATTCAATATGGAGGACTGAAAACAACACTTAAAAGACTACATTTTTTTCCTTTCCTTATAGAGATTGCATCAATAATTGTGCTCCCTTACAATTTGTTATTTGGACAATTTTTTCCCCATACTTGGATTTTCTCTGTAACATCTGGTTAAAATGGGCTAATATTTTGATTTTCAAAAAGGATCATATTAATATTTTTTTTAAGATAGAGTCTCACTCTGTCACCCAGGCTGGAGTGCAATGGTGTGATCTCAGCTCACTGTAACCTCCACTTCCTGGGTTCATGCAATCCTCCCACCTCAGTCTCCTGAGTAGCTGGGACTACCAGTGCATGCCACAATGCCTGACTAATTTTTTGTATTTTTGGCAAAGACAGGGTTTCACCATGTTGCCCAGGATGATCTCAAACTCCTGAGCTCAAGTGATCCACCCACCTTGGCCTCTCAAAGTGCTGAGATTGCAGGCATATCCCGTGCCCGTCCAGGATGCTGTTCTTAAGATACATCCTCCAGGCCAATACAAGCTTTCTCGAAATAAAAACAGTGGAAATTACCTAATTACCTGCTTCTCTCTCTGTCTCTGTCTCTGTCTTTGTCTGTCTTTCTCTCTCTCTCTCTCCATATATATATACATACACACATACACATATATAAAATAGTTACCTAATTAACTGCTACTCTATGTATATATACATATAGAGTGTAGTAGGTAATTTACATATCTATACATAGATAGATAGATAGATAGATAGATAGATAGATAGATAGATGACAGATGTAGTGAGAGAGAGAGAGAAAAGGTCTTTCTCTGTTACACATGCTGGAGTGCAGTGACATGATTCTAGCTCACTGTAGCCCTGAACTCCTGGGCTCAAGTGATCTTCCTGCCTCCGCCTTTCCAAGAGCTGGGATTATAGGCATGAGTCACCACACCCAGCCCTGCTACAAAATATGTAAAACAACGTAGTTAACCCCAGTGCTGTTCATTGTAATAGTTCAGCTGGGACTTTCATCTGATACTTCAAATAAAAAATGTAAATGCCCTTGCTGGACAGTAAGAGTAGATCCCAGGGCAACCCAAACTTTGATTGCAGTGAGATTTTGTTTTTCTTTCAATAAATATATGAGACTTAAGCTTTTTGTGGGCATTTATTTTTACTATATAAAACATAAACACTTTCTTATTCATATTATTCAACTTAATACATACATCTCTATGCCAAACTCTGATTATTGCACTGGGATAAATTTCTAGAAGTGGAATTGGCCCGACGTGATGGCTCACACCTGTAATCCCAGCACTTTGGGAGGCCAAAGCAGGAGTATTATTTGAGCCCAGGAGTTTGCGACCAGCCTGGACAACACAGTGAAGACACCATGTAGAAAAAAGTAATAACTTGTTTCTAGCTTGTAGTACTTAACAGCAGGTTAGGTGGTACACATACAGGTTTTATGGTGTATTCCTGCATTGCTTTTTTGAACAGGTGAACACAATTGCCCAAACATTAGATGAATACAGCTGATACTTGCTAGTCTATATTTCTCTCTACAATATCATGAGGAACCCCAGTGATACAAAGAAGTGCTTTAAAAATAAAACATAATAGACCGGGTATGGTGGCTCATGACTGTAATCCCAGCACTTTGGGAGACCAAAGCAGGTGGATCACCTGAGGTCAGGAGTTCCATACTAGCCTGGCCAACATGGTGAAACCCAGTCTCTACTAAAAATACAAAAAATTAGCCTGGCATAGTGTCACACCTGCAGTCCCAGCTACTCCAGAGGCTGAGGCTGGAGGATCCCTTGATCCAGAAGGCTGAGGTTGCAGTGAGCTGAGGTCGCACCACTGCCCTCCAGCCTGGGCAACAGAGCAAGACTCTGTCTCAAAAATAAATAAATAAATAAACAAATAAATAAATTAATAGAGATCAATTCTGAATCTTGCAAAATGTTTCAGGCTTTTGAAATGTGCATACCTTCATATCCAGTAGTTCTATTTTAAATTTTTTTTGTAGAGACAGGTCTCACTATGTTGCCCAGGTAGATCTTGAACGCCTGGGCTCAGCCTCCCAAAGTGCTAAGATTACACGTGTGAGCGACCACACCTGGCCAATTCTACTTCTAGAAATTTATTCTAATGCAGTAATCAGAGTTTGACATAGAGATGTATGTATTAAGTTGAATAATATGAAATCGTTGATATTTGACCATTTTTCATCTACAACAATGACAATTATATACAGTTTAATCTAATATAAAGATGTTAATCACAGTGTTAATTATTATGTGGATAAGTAGGGATGAGTGAAGTGTTCAACAATAAAGTATTGATTAAATAAATTATGGCAACCCATATACCATAACTCTATGAAGCCACTAAAAATTGTAATGATTGAAATGTATTTTTATTGTCACAGAATGAGGAGGTTCATGATGTAGTATTAGGGGAAAATGATACCATAAAACGGAATGTATAATATGATCTAATTTTTATTTAAAATTATATAAACGTATGTTTAGATTAAAAGATTAGAATAATATGCACCAAAATGTTCACAGTAATTATCTTTTAGTTGTAGGATTGTGATATGGTTTGACTCTGTTTCCTCACCCAAATCTCATCTTGAATTGTGTCCCCATAATTCCCACATGTTGTGGAAGGGACCTGGTGGGGGATAATTGAATCATGGGGGCAGTTTTCTCCATACTGTTCTCATGTTAGTGAATAAATCTCAGGAGATCTGATGGTTTTATCAGGGGTTTCCACTTCTGCATCTTCCTTTTTCTCTCTTTGCCTGCTGCCATCCATGTAAGAGATGACTTGCTCCTCTTTGCCTCCCATCATGATTGTGAGGCTTTCCCAGCCACATGGGACCGTAAGTCCAATTAAACATCTTTCTTTTGTAAATTGCCCAGTCTCTTGAAAATGGAGTAATACAGATTGCACGTCATTTTTAAAGTCTACATTAGGGTTTCTGGTTTTTTTTTTTTTTTTTTTTTTTGAGACAGGGTCTCATTCTGATGTCCAGGCTGGAATGCAATGGTTCAATCTCAGTTCACTGCAACCTCTGTCTCCCAGGCTCGAGCAGTCCGCCTACCTCAGCCTCCCAAGTAGCTGGGACTACAGGCACGTGCCACCATGCTCGGCTAATTTTTTTTTTTATTTTTTGTAGGGACAAGTTTTCACCATGTTGCCCAGGCTGATCTCAAACTCCTGGGCTCAAGTGAGCCACCTGCCTCAGCCTCCCGAATTGCTGGGATTATAGGTGTGAGCCACCATGCCCAGCCTGTATTTTCTAATTTTTGACAATAGGGTATAATTTTGTTACATAAAAATCAATTCCGTGAGAAAATAATAAGTCATGATCATCTGTGACAGGAAGAGACATAAAGAATCTTGGCCTCCTCTCTACAAAAAATTTAAAAAGTTTGCCAGGCCTAGTGGTGCAGGCCTGTAGTTTTAGCAGCTCCGGAGGTGGTAGGATCAGTTGAGCCCATGAAGTTAAGGGTACAGCGAGCCATAATCACAACATTGCACTCCAGTCTGGGCAACAGAATGAGGCTCTCTCTCAAAGGAAAAAAGAAAAGAGTTTTGGAATCTGTATGGTTGAAACCAGTATTATTTTAAAGTATGATGCACAATGAAAAAGCTTGCATTTAGGAAAACTTGTTTCTAGCTTATAGTACTTACAACAGGTTAGATGGTACACATACTTCTTAGCGAGGCATTCAGACCACCCCAAAGTTGTATTATACCAAAGTGTCAGTTCCCAAATACTGTTCCCACCTTCAACATTGCTCTTCTTTTCTCCCAAACATACTCTAAATGGCCTCACCTCTGTTCCTTTGAGCAGGCTGCTCCCACTACCAGAAATTTTCTGCCCACCTTCTCTGTTAGTTGAAATACCATTTATCCTTCAAGGTTTAAGTAACTGTCACCTCTTCCCTGAAGCTTCCCCTAATCCATCCATTCAAAAATGAACCACTTTTCTCCTCAGTCCCTTCCAGTAACATTCCTTAGCAACCACTGACACTTGCCTAATATCCTGCTGGTTGCTATCGGCTGCTGGAGGGCAGGGACTAGGCCTGAGCCATGTCCATAGCTTCTACAGTCTCCAGAACAGTGTCACAAACCTACCGGGCTTTCCATTTTGGGTCTGGCAAGGGTCTGTATAATCTGGCTCTTGCCAGCTGCTTTAGCCTGATTTCTAGCCAACCTCCTCCTTTCTGCAGCTACAGTGGCCTTTTGTCAATTCCTCAAATGTGCCAAGTACTTTCCTTCCTTGGGGCTGTTGCCCACACTGTCCTCTCTGCCTGAAATGCTTTCTCATTTGTTCTCCCTCTTGTTAATTTCAACTCATCCTTCTCTCCCTGCTTAAAACATCACTTTTCAAGAAAGCCTGCCCTGACCTCTATAAAAATACAAAAAACAAAACAAAACAAAAAACACTTGCATAGTTATCACCCCGCCACATAACTCATAAGTTTGTAGTCACAGGAGAAGGAGTGAATGAGGGAAAGTGGAGGACTCCAAACAGACTTACCCACTCTCTCCACCACCATGACCAGGGGACACACACTAAATGCCTGCCCTGTGGGCTGTCAGTCAAGAGGCTAACACAAGACCTGCTACTTCTCTAAGATGCCCTATGCCTCCCAGCCTACTCCTTTGCCCCTTGGGGCATAATGATTTTTAAGACTCTCCCAACCTTCTCTCATCATTCAGAAGAGCAGCAAAATGTGTCAGAAAGAAGGGTCAGATCATGTGGGGCCTAAATCCTGATTTGCTGTGGCAAGGCCTCATATCTTGAAACCTTGTGAACTTTTGGTCCTCAGTGATCAGGAATCTGAGATTGGAACTAAGTAATGCAAGTGAGGATAAAGTTATTGGAACTCAAAGGTAGGGGTGGAGAGCAGAGAACAAGGCACATATGGGAGCAGGACCTGTACTAAGGAAGATTAGGGCAGAATGACGGCATTCTAGTTTTGTTGGTTTTGGAAGGGCATCCCATGACATTCGACTGCTTCAGAGTTGTGAACATTGCCTAAGATTACCCTCTCATGCAGAGGTTACAAATTGGCCATTGCAGGCAGACTCTGGTCCTCAGACTTATTTTTTATTTTTATTTATTTATTTTATTGAGACGGAGTCTCACTCTGTTGCCCAGGCTGGAGGGCAGTGGCTAAAACTTGGCTCACAGCAACCTCCACCTTCCGGGTTCAAGTGATTCTCATGCCTCAGTCTCCCGAGTAGCTGGGATTACAGGTGCATGTCACCACACCCAGCTAAGTTTTGTATTTTTAGTAGAGACAGGGTTTTGACACTTTGGCCAGGCTCGTCTCGAACTCCTGACCTCAAGTCATCCACCCGCCTGGGCCTCCCAAAGTGCTGGGATTACAGGCGTGAGACACTGTGTCCGGACTTCAGACTTGTTTTAATTGGCTGGCACGGTGTTGATAAAGCATATTTGAAATCATTGCAAATATTAAAGATTGGAAGATTTCATATAAAATGTTATACTTCTGGCTTGTCTTGCAAAAACAGAAAATCTGGCACCCAGTTCCACATTCCTGTCCAGGACAATAGTCAGCTGGAGTTGAATAGGGATGGTCCACTCCTTTTTTTTTGAGAGGGAGTCTTGCTCTGTTGCCCAGGCTGGAGTTCAGTGGCAGATCTCAGCTCACTGCAACCTCTGACTGACTCCTGGGTTCAAGCGATTCTCCTGCCTCAGCTTTGCAAGTAGCCGGGACTACAGGCACATGCCACTACACCCAGCTAATTTTGGTGGTCTTAGTAGAGACAAAGTTTTACCACATTGGCCAGGCTGGTCTTGAACTCCTGACCTTAGCTGATCCTCCCTCCTTGGCCTCCCAAAGTGCTGGGATTACAGGCACGAGCCACCGTGCCTGACCTGCTTGCCTTTTATGTTACCTGACTGGCTCTATAGACATTTGAGTTTGAAATCCTTGATTTTTTTTTTTATTGCATTTTAGATTTTGGGGTACATGTGAAGAACATACAATATTGTTGCATAGGTACACACGTGGCAGTGTAATTTGCTGCCTTCCTCCCCTTCACCTATATCTGGCATTTCTCCCCATGCTATCTCCCCGCAACTCCCCACCCCCCACTGTCCCTCCCCTATTTTCCCCCAACATACCCCAGGGTATAGTGCTCCCCTCCCTGTGT
>PVKP010037291.1:0-21750 GCA_004027715.1 Plecturocebus donacophilus | reverse complement strand
AATTAGATCTGCCTCGGCAATAGTGGCCCGCCTCCGTAATGGCGGGTTGCCTCGGCAACGGCAGGCTGCCTCCGCAATGGCGGACTACCTCTGTAGTGGTGGAGTGCCCGTAATGGCGGACGCCCCTCCCCCACAGAACTGGACTGTCCCGGGTTCAGCTGTGCCCGCTGCGAAACTCTTAACCAAGAGCGCTTCCAATTGCTGTTTTATCCGAGCCTGATCACCTGGCTCGCTGTCTCAGAGCCTTTTTTTAGTTGAATGGTCGACTCCCAGGTGTTCCAGTCACCTGTTGAAAAGGCGCCGGGATCTGTGTGATTTCCCCTGCGGGGACACACTGCGCAGGCTGAAACAGCGGCGCTGAGATTCGTAGCGCTTTTTTGCCTTGGAATCTCCTGGGCTGGCTCCCTGATTCAGTCCCCTTTTTAATCCGCCTTCCCGTAGCTCCACTCGCCAGTTAAAAGGGCACACAGACCAGTGGATTTTGTGCGGAGAACCGCCGCGCCGGGGCGCAGGCAAAGCAGCCGCGCCGGCCCAAACAGCTGCACTGGCGACCCGTGGGGCTGCTCCGCCTGGGGATCTCCTGGTCTGGGGGTAATAAAAATCCGTCTGGAAATGCGGCGTCCACTCACCCTCTGCACTTTCACTGGGAGCTGCAATCCTGAGCTGCTCCTATGTGGCCATCTTGGCAAGTATCGCCAGCAAGTTTCTTAATTCCTTATGTTCTTCAATCTCTGCTTCCACACACACATAATTCATTTTCCTCCCAACTATGCAAATCTTCTAGCAGAGTTGCTGGCAATGAAAGGCATCCAATAGAGTAGTGATAGTAGTAGTGGTTTTGATTATTGTTATCATACTAAAGGGATTTCTTACTTCTACAGATCCTAGAACAATGCTTCCCTTAAAAGTAGTTCCTAATGAAACATTGGTGAAATTGAATACAAAGTATGTTAGCAAGAACATAAAAACAATTCCTTGTATTTTCTGGCAAGTTTTAATTAAGGAAAACTCTAAAATATTAATTAAAACTAGCCACCTCCCACTGATTTTAGTTAAAATTATAAGTCATCACAGCATATATGACTCACATCTCCTGCTTACTTCTTTTTGAGAACTTAAGTGTTTGATTTTTATCCTGCTTCTCAGGCTTTTCATCTTTTAAAACCAAAGGTATCAGTTTCAGTCATATGATGACAAACTGAAAACCGTTTATGTTTCTCAAAAGATGAGATGAACCCATCAGCACATACATACTGTTCAATTAAGAACTTGTAATTTATGTTCAGCTGACCAAGTTGTATGTCTTAAGAACTTCCTATTGATTTTATTTCCTTCAATATTTTGAATGAACAAGATGTCCCATAACTTGAGATTTAGTACCTTTGTTTTGTCTAGAGTTTTTAACTGCCTCCTGAAGTCTGTGTATAAGACGTTTGTCATTAATGTAGGACCTGCCATATTATGAGTTTGTGAGAACTCAGAATGTAATTAAGTGTTGTAAATAGCAACCAAAGTTTTAAAGTAGAATCAGCATTTTGCTGAAATGTTATTCAGAGGCCTGCATGAGCATAGTATAAATGTGATTAGGTTAGTTTGCCTGGGTTTTAATGAACAGACTGCAGAAATGAGGGGACACTTGGTGCCGTTTGTAGCCAGACTTGGGAGCCAGAACTCAAATCTCAGTTTTACGTTCACTTGTGGCCTTCAATTACTTGACTCTTCATTTTTATAGTTAAAAAAAAAAAAAACTGTGAAATGCTTCAAATATGCAAAATAACAAACTTGTCTTCCAGTTTTAATAAACCTTAACATTTTTTCCTATTTGCTATGGCTCTTTTTTGGGAGGTAAGAAGGAAAACATTGCAGATCTGTGTAAACCTCCCATCTCGCATGTCTCCCTCTGTCCACGCCTATTCCTCTCCTTCTCTCTGCGGAGTAGTTTCTGTCATAGAGTTGGTATGTGCCACCCTTATGTCTTAAAGAATGAACTGCATATGCTTTTAAACTTTGCATAAATGATATCCTACTGTGCATATTTTGCAGCTCCCTTCTTTTATGTAACGTTTTTCAGGATTGACCATGCCACTGTTGCTCTTAGTCATTTGAAATGCTTTGCCATTTTCTATGAGACAATATATGACAGTGTATTTTTCCATAATTCTATCCATAGATTTTTAAATTATGTCCAGTGAGAATGGTGTAGTGAACATTTATGTGCATAGGCTTAAGGGAGAATATTTCTAGATTAGAAAAGTAGAAAAGGAATTGTTGGGATTTAGTGTATGTGCATCTTGAACTTTCCCAAATCTTGTCACTTTGCCCTCCAAAATGATTGGCATAGCAGGTATGTGTGACAGTCTTGTTTTCTACATTCTCACTGTTTCGGTGGTCCCCAAGATTACTCCTCAGTTCAGCAATTTCCTAGAAGGACTCACAAGACTCTAAGAGTTATTACCCACAGCTAGGATTTATTCCAACAAAAGGATACAAAGCAAAATCGATCAAGGAAAAGGCATGATGGTCAATTCTGGAGAGACCAGCCTCCAGAATCCCTTCACAATGGAGTGGTACAGAACATGCTGATTCCTCCAGCAACTCACTGCAACAAGTGCTGTGAGTTTTCTACCCAGAGAAGCTTGTTTGAGCCTAAAGGTCTGGAGTTTTAAATGGTGTCTGGTCATACAGGTACATATTGCTTTTGTGACTAGCTATAGTTATTGAAACTCCAGGCCTACAGAAGGAAAGCAGATGTCTGCCATAAACCACAGAATTTGCATAAATTGTCTAGACAAGCTAGTACTACCAGCTTGTAGTATACTATGCTCATGAAGGCTTCTGAATTACATTTCAGCAAATGCTGATTTTACTTTAAAACTTTGGTTGCTATTTACAACACTTAATTACATTCTGAGTTCTCACAAACTCATAATATGGCAGGTCCTACATTAATGACAAAGGTTATAGATGGATTTCAGGAGGCAGTTACAAACTCTAGAGAAGACAAAGCTACTAAATCTCAAGTTTTGGGACCTCTTGTTATTTAAGATATTGAAGAAAATAAAATTAAAATCAATAGGAAGATCTTAAGACATATAACCTTACGTTCATAGCCTTATGGTTAAAGGCTTCAAGTATTTAAAATGCCCTCTCTGTTAGTAGCATAGGGAATAGCTCAGTTCCCAGGAGCCAGCCAAGGGCTATCGCACAGCAGGCCCCACTGAGGATGCACAGAATTTGAGCAATCAGGCTTGCTGAGTTCATTATTTTGCACATTTGCCAACCTTATATTTTCGTCATAAACTTTTAGTCAACTTGACGAATATGAAACAGAACCTCATTTGTATTTTATTTAGTATTTCTTTGATTACATGTGTGGCCAAGTGAGTTTCTTCTTCTCTGACTTAACTGTTCATCTATAATGCTCATTTTTCCATGAAAGTTTTTCCCACTTTTTCTTCTTGATTTGCAATTCTTTCCACATTTTAAATATTAAATCCCTTGTTGGATTTAATATTGTTGGATGTGTGTGTTACAGACATCTTCTTGTCTCTAAATTGCATTTCTTTTCCATTCCTAGCTTACTAAGTTATTTTCTATCAGTGAAGGCTAAATTTTCTTGAATGATTTTTCTTTAGTCATTGGTGGATCAGTCTCTTGCAGCTGCTGGAACAAATTGCCACAATCTGGATAACTTAAAATAACAGAAATTTATTCTCTCACATTCCTGGAGGCCAAAGTCTAAAATCCACTTAAGCAGGACTGGTTCCTTGTGGGGGCTCTGAGCAAAAATCCATTCCATGCTGCTCTCCCAGGTTTTGGGGGCTACAGGCAATGCTTTGTGTTCTCTGGCTTGTAGCTGCGTCCCTCCAGTCACTGAATCTGTCTTCATGTCACCTTCTCCTCTGTGTCTCTTCCATGTGTGGCTCTTATAAGGACACTGAAATTAAAGCCTACCTATATAATCCAGGATGATTTCCTCATCTCATACTTTGTGAATTACGTACACAAAGATACTTTCTCCAAATACAATAACATTCACAGTTTCGGGGATTAAGATGAGGACATATCTTTTTTGGGGGCCAATAAGTATATGCAGCCCACTATAACTGAGATAACACTATCATTTTCTCATTTAATCTGTTATTGTAGTAGATTACATTTAAAGATGTTCTAATGTTGACCCATTTTTGCACTCCTAGGATAAATTCTAGTTTGCCCTATTTTTTTTAAACACATCTCAGTGCAACCTGAAGGCCCTAATATTTTAATAATTGTTTGTGTGTATGTGATAGAGTCAAATTCAATTTCTTTTTTTTTGTTTGTTTGAGACAGAGTCTTGCTTTGTCACCCAGGCTGGAGTGCAGTGGTACGATCTCTGCTTACTGCAATCTCCGCCTCCTGGGTTCAAGCAATTCTCCTGCCTCAGCTGCCCAAGTAGCTGGGATCACAGGTGCACACCACTGCACCCAGCTAATTTTTTTGTATATTTAGTAGAGACAGGGTTTCACCATGTTGGCCAGGCTGGTCTTGAACTCCTGACCTCAAGTGATCCACCATCCTCAGTCATCCAAATTGTTGAGATTACAGAAGTAAGCCATATTCAATTTCATTATATTACTCTTCAACATTTCTACATCTGTATTCATAAATGAGATGAAATTATGGTATATTTTCTTGCCTAGTTTTGATTCAGAAGTCTCATAACATGAGGACTTGCCTCTTTTCTAGTCTCTGGAATAGTTTATAGAAGGTTAAAAAAAACTTACCTGTCTAATGTGCTTTACCTTCCTTGGGCTCAGTTTCATCACAGGTCAAGTGAGGATACTGCTGGCACCAACTTTATGACTTGCTGAGATTTAGTGAGATGAGCCATGGTAAAGGATGTGGCACATGGTGAGTGCTCAGTAAGGCTGGTCGTTGTTACTGACGTTGACACCTGTTTTGAAGAGCCCCTAACTTTGCAGTTGTTGGTGCTTCCTGAAACTCTCCTCTTTTGAGATTTCTCTGAATTACTTCAAAGCCTCACAGTGAGAAGCATGTGGTGCAGAGGCGTGAACACTGAACTAGAATGTCAGACAATCTGGCATGGTCATTTATTGCCTGGGTAATATTGGTCAAAATACTTATCTTCTCCTTTTTTGCTTTTGAAATAAAAGAAAATCTCTTTTGTTTCTTGTGCAGGGAAAGCATGAGTATTTTGCATTTTTTTTTAAGTTCCAGAGAGATTCTTTTCTCCAAAAAAAAGAAAGAAGAAAAACAAAGAAACAAACAAACTCAAAATTCCCAAAAAACATTCTACGAGGAGTTGCTGCTCTCTGTGTTTCAGCCAATCTTCTCCCAGCCTGAAGTAAGAGATGAGTTGCTTTGTCCCCATCTACTCAGTTCCATCCACTCAAGCAAAGAACTTACCTTATCTCAAGACAAAAATAATTTGTTCATTAATGGGCCAAGCAGATTTCATTTGTCTTTCAAGTATGTCCAAGTTTATTAGGAACAATATTCAACATAATAAGAGGCACCATTTATTGAGGTCTTATTCCATTCAAGACACCATGCTGAAGTCACTACCTACATCCCACCAGCATGTTGTGAGTCTGCCAATATTTAGTTATATTCATTTTCTAGATGAGGACACCAACACTTGGAGAGGTGAAATAACTTGCTCAGGGTCACAGATATATGGATATTTATTTAATCCTTAAACTCATTCCCTTATTCTGACCAAGCCACAGATTTGCGGGAGATTAGCTGATGGAAATCCCAGAAGGTCTCATTCAGAGAAGAGGAGACAGGGAGCCTGAGTATCTCTAAGCAGCCAATGTGAGCTGGAGTCCATCCAGGTGGTGGCTGGAACATATGGGACCTGCGGGGTGAGGGGACCACTGTTTGGTCACTGTTCGATTGCAATTTGCTATGCATCACTTGCCATGCAGAGCATTCTCATATATATTAACTCACTTGATCTTCACACCTATGTTAAGGAAGTATAAATAACTAAGCTATCTAGAAGGACCCAAAGCACGAAGTTCAGGCTATTTGCCCCAAGTAGTCATTGCCTGACTTAAAAAATGGGGAGGAGCAATAAAAATGTTAGCATACTGTTAGTAAACATGACTACACTTAACTAACTGCATTTAACTTTGTTAGAAGTTTGACACATAAAATATGATGATGACTGTGCTGTCTGCTCCAAAGGTCAACAGACCCTCCCCTGGGATTCTTCAAAGCTACAAGATCTGATTAATGAGCCTCATCAGCCAGGGTAATTGGGTATCAGGAGAGCTACAGCTTTTGCCCCAATGGGAGTAACAGATGCCAACCCAGACGTGTTGCTCAGCCCTGTTATTAATGAGGCTCACAAAAGTTTTAAGGCGCTTTCAAAAACTACAACCTAACTCTTCTTTGGGTTGGTTAAAGAAGAAATGAAAACAAATCGGACTGTCAATTTGGGTAGCTTTTAACAGCTGGTGTAATGGACCGAGAAGTCATTATCTCAGTCATAGAAGCCTTCTCCATTGAATTTCTTAACAATGGTAATGACGAAAATAAATATGAAAGAATGTCTTAGTAATGATATATATGCCATCTCAGAGCCATTTTATCACAGAATGCCAGGATGTTCAAGAACCTGACAGTAGTGCTTCTGGTAGGCCATTCTTCAAGGAGCAGGTGACATGTTAATTGTTATTTGTTTAAAATAGCACCTTGCATTTAATATAATTTCTGAAGCCATCTGTTTGGCCATTTGGAGTAGCCCACACATAATTTCTTTGTGATCAATGCTATAATGACATTAATGTTTCATCAAAGATGGCTTCATAAGTGTTTGTTGGTGTTCTCATCAAAGATGGCTTCATAAGTGTTGAGTGAATGTAAACTTCTGGCAGTAGTAGACCACATTTGACTTGGTTTTGTGTTACATTTCTGAAATAGAAAAAGAGTCTAGATTGCTATTTGTTTCCAAGATGGGAGCCGGTACTACCTTTGATACAAAGATGTGGAAGATGTGTTTCCTGCCCTTCAAAAAGCTGACCATCCAGCATATATCAGGATGAGGCTTCTTATCATATGCCACTGGCATTTGGTTGGCTGGTTTTTCATGGCTGCCTGGAGTGCTGTGTGGAGAAAATTCTGAGACTTCTAGGTTAGTGGAAAAAACACTGTGATCAAAGAAAACACCTATCATGGGTGAGTTTGGTAGGAAGAGGGTGCAGTGCTACATATTTTCCATCCCTATTTCAAAGAGCATAAATAAACATAACACCACAAGTGCCAAGGAACACAGGAAAGATAGAAATAATACTTGGTTGTTGTTCACATGAGGGTGAAAATACCTTCCCTACCAGAGCCACTGGTGGTTCTGCCCACTGTGGACAGACCCTGTGGGCGCTTGTGTCATACACAGTTCAGCCCCTGTGATGGCAGCTGGTCTATGGAGATGCTCCTGAAAGTCCAGCAGAACTGCTTTGTGAATGACCACACATCCAATTTCCTGAGGTTGATAAACCCCAAACACTCCCTGGTCTTTGGAAACATTATATAGAGTTTATTATATGGAAGAGCTTGGCTTTTTAGATTAGATGAGGGCGTTTTGTTTCTTACACTCACAGTGCAGCTTTAAGAAGCCTCCAGGTTTGTGGATGGGGCTGGGTTAGAGACTTCTCTCATCGATAAGCTTACCATGCCACCCAGCATGTGGAATTCAGCATGAGCCTGACTTAAACCAGACAGTGATTTATTTTCAAAATGGCACAAAACTTACATACATGCTGAAATTAAGTGGCCTCTTGCTGGACTTTTGAGTTTCTTCTCTCTGTCTCTCCCTTCTTTGCTGGTGCCCTGGGTATGTACTTATTTGCTCTTGGGTAACCCAGTCCTGTGATTTATGGTCATCTAGAGCCTGTGCCCATATTCACTACAGGCTTTACTGGCTCTAGCTCTGGTCTCTGAAAAATAGGCTTTAAAGAAACTCGTACTGATGCCATTCCCAGTGGCTTATTTGCTCTTACCTCATAGGCAGTAAAGAGATCATTAGCAGAACCGATAGAGCAGGCAGGATCAGAGGGAATGATCGGTATCCGGAAGGAGCTGTCATTCTTCTGACACCGCTGCTTTCAGAAGCATGGAGGCTGCTAGAGATGGGCATCTCTTGACAGTCCAGTGGGTTTCTTGGTGCTGCCCTCACCCATGATTGAAGCTGTCTTGAGTTCTTTTAAGGCCTTAAGCAGCCAATCTGCTTGATTGAAACTAGGCATTGGGGAAAATCCCTTGGCTGTAAAGAATTTTGGTTATAACACTCTGAAAAAGACAAATCTGTCCCCCTATTTATCAACAAATCTAAGGAGCCCCATCTACCACCACATCCTTCAATAAAGAGGTTATTAGTAGCCTATACTTCTGACACTCGTCACTTGAGGAAACACGGTATTTTCCTTATCTAGTGAACACCATCTGAGTGAGGAGAGGCTAGCAGGGCTGAACTGAGATTCCTCCATACCTCTGACTTGCTTTCCCAAGCAGTGTCTAAAGGCATGTCTCAGCTTTCCTGTTCATTGGTTAGTCTTATGGCAGAGATGCTCATCTGGACCATCAGACCCAACATGTTTCTTGCCTGTGTGTTCTGCCCTGGGCTAGATATTAAACATTTGAACACAGCTTCTGCCTCCACTGAGAATCAGTTCAATAATGGAGAAATTTATGACCCAGTGCCTGAATGACTGTCTTAGTGGAGTAACCCTTTCCTCTTCTGTTTCTCTCATATTTCATTATCTGTCTTGTAGGCTTCTAACCAAGGTGATGAGTCTGACCACCTCTGCCCAAAATCCACTGTTGTCTCTCAATTCACGTTAGAATGGCCAACCAGGCTCCACATGCCTGCTCCCTGACGTCTCTTCCAGATATCATGTCTTGCTCATGCACTCTGCTCTAGCCAAACCTGTCTCTTGTCTTAAGCCTATCTGAAATGCTTGGGGCCAGAGGTGTTTGGGATTTGGGATTTTTTTGGAGGGGAATATTTGCATTATATTTACCAGTTGACCATCCCAAACCCAAAATCCAAAATAGTCTAATGAGAGTTTCCTTTGAGCATCATGGCATTACTAAAAAAGCTTTGGATTTGGGGGGGATGCCAGATTTGGGGTTTTCATATTTGGGAGGCTCAACCTGTATCTGTTCCTCAACCAGGAATATTTGTCCTCTACAAATGGGTAACTCCCTCTTTCAACTTTGTGTAAAGATGTTGCCTACTCTGTGAGGTATACCTGACCCCCTATTTTCCTTTTTAAATTCATTTTTTTATTGAGGTAGGATATATATATATATGTAATTTACCATCTGCACCATTTTTAAGATTACAGTTCAGTGGCAGTAAATACATTTATATTTTGCTTCCCCTCCCTCATTCTCCCTTTCCTTCCCAGCCTCTGGTAACTGACCCCATATTTTAAATGGGAAGCTGCCTTCCCACCCTTGTACTCTCTGTAGATCTTTTCCTGCTTTATTTTTTTCCCCATGGAGTTTCTCACTGTTCAGTAGACCAGCATACATTATTTTATTGTACTTTGCTTTTTGAGCTTCACAGATATTGGAATTTTTACAAATAGAATGTTTGTGGCAACCCTGCCTTGAACAAGTCCATCGGTGCGATTTTTCCAGTAGCATGTGTTTGCTTCATGTCTCTGTGTCACATTTTGGTAATTCTCACCATATTTCAAACTTCATTATTATTATTTCTTTCAATTATTATATTTGTTACAGTGATCCATCACTAGTGATGTTTGTTACTATTGCAGTTGAAAACAAATCGTGTTCATAGATGGCAAACTTAATAGACCCATGTTGTGTGAGTTCTAACTGTTCCATAGACCAGCTGTTCCCCTCCCTCTCTTCGCCTTCTTCCCTGAAACACAACAATATTGAAATGAGGCCAATTAATAACCCTACAGTGACCTCTGAGTGTTGTGTTCAAGTGAAATGAAAGAGTTCTGCCTCTCTCACTTTAAATCAAAAGCTAGAAATGATCAAGCTTAGTGAGAAAGGTATGTTTAAAGCCGACATAGGCCAAAAACTAGGCCTCTTGCACTGGTTAGCCAACTTGTAAATGCAAAGGAAAAACTCTTGAAGGAAATTTGAAAAGTGCTTCTCCAGTGAACACATAAATGATGAGAAAGCAAAAGAGCCTTATAGCTGATATGGAGAAAGTTTGAGTGGTTTGCAGAGAAGATCAAACCAGCCACAACATTCTTTTAAGCCAAAGTGTAATCTAGAGCAAGGCCCTAACTCTCTTCAATTCTATGAAAGCTAAGAGAGGTAAAGAAGCTGCAGGAGAAAACTTGGAAGCTAGCTGAGGCTGGCTCATGAAGTTTTAGGAAACAAGCTTTCTCTATAACAGAAAAGTGCAAGGTGAAGCAGCAGGTGCTGATGTAGAAGCTGCAGCAAGTTATCCAGAAGATTTAGCTAAGATTACGAATGGAGTTGGCTACATTCAACAGATTTTTGATGTAGACAAAATACCCTTCCATTGAAAGAAGATGCCATCTAGAACTGTTATAGCTAAAGAAGAGAAGACAATGCTTGGCTTCAAAGCTATAAAAGACAGGCTGGCTCTGTTATCAGAGGCGAATGCATCTGGTGACTTTAAGTTGAAGCTAATGCTCAGCTCATTTTCCATTTTGAAAATCCTAGGGCCCTTATAAATGATGCTCTATCTACTCTGCCTATGTTCTATAAATGGAAGAACAAAGCCTGAGTGACAGCATACCTATTTACAGCAGGATTTACTGAAAGCTTTAAGCCTACTGTTAAGACCTTTTGCTCAGAGAAAAGATTTCTTTAAAAATATTACTGCTCCTTGACCCAGTCAAGCGAGAGCTCTAATGGGCACAGACAAGGAGATAAATGTTGTTTTCATGCCTGCGAATACAGCATCCATTATACAGCCCATGGGTCAAAGATTCATTTTGACTTTCAAGTCTTTTTATTTGCAAAATACATTTTTTAAGGCTATAGATGCCATAGATAGTGATTCCCCTGATGGATCTGGAAGATCAGTTGAAAATCTTTTGGAAGGGATTACTATCCTAGATGCCATGAACAACATTTGTGATTCATGCGAGAACGTTAAAATATCAACATTAATAAGAGCTTGGAAGAAGTTGATTCCAGCCTTCATGAATGACTTGGAGGGATTCAAGGCTTCAGTGGAGAAAGTCACTGTAGATGTAGTGGAAATAGCAAGAGAACTAGAATTAGATGTGGAGCCTAAATATGCAACTGAATTGCTGCAATCCCTTAAGAAAATTTGAATAAATGGGGAGTTACTTCTTTTGACTGAGCAAGGAAAAGTAGTTTCTTGAGATGAAATCTACTCTTGGGGAAGATACTGTGAAAAATTTTGAAATTACAATAAAGGATTTGGAACATTCCATCAGCTTAGTTGATAAAGCAGTAGGTTTTGAAAGGATTGACTTCTAATTTTGAAAAAAGTTCTGCTGAGGTTCAAATGTGATCAAACAGCATCACATGTAACAGAACTGTCTTTCATAAAAGGAAGAGTCAATCCATGTGGTAGACTGAAATTGCCATAGCCACCCCAAACTTAAGCAATCACTATCCTGATCAGTCAGCAGCCATCAACATTTAGGCAAGACCCTCCACCAGCAAAAAGATTATGACTTGCTGAAGGATCGGATAACTGTTGGCATCTTTTAGTAATAAAGTATTTTAATTAAGATGTGTGCATTTTTTAGACATAATTCTATTGCATACTTAATAGTCTACAATATAGTATAAACATAATTTCTATATGCATTGGGAAACCAAAAAAATTATGACTCACTTTATTGCAACATTTGCTTTATTGCAATAATCTAAACTGAGCCCAGAATATCTCTGCAGCATAATGTAGTATATTTCACTTATGTGTTGTTTGTTGGCTGTTTTCTCCAGTTGAAATGTAACCTCTACAGGGCAGAGATTTTTATCTGTCAGTTTTTGAATGTATCTAGGACCTAGAGTGTTACCTGGCCCATGGAAGGCCCTCTGTGAATATTTGCTTGGTGAATGGATACCTGCATGAATGAATGCCTGAATGAATATGTAAGTGCTCAGAGCAGAGAGCAGAAAGTGACTATTTTAAGGTAGTAGTATAAATGTCTGAAAGATTTCAACCATGAGGAGGCTACTTCTGGGCTGGGAGTTTTCCAGATGGAGAGTGAGGAAGGAAAATAATTGGGCTGCTTTTCATGTAGAAGGAGTGACAATTATAAAGGCACAGGGGCCTGGAAGAGTACACACTTATTATAACAACAATTTTATGACATCAAGGTATACCTGTTCCCAGACTGTTTACTGTAAATAATACATCATATTCTTATAAAATAGTCTGATGTTTTGTAGGCATGGCAAAATCTTGAGTCACAGTTACTTTGGTTTGCAATAGTGCTCTGAAAACCAAATTCCTATCAAAAGATTGGAATTTGAAATCTGAAACTGTGGGGGATATTCTCGCACATTCCTGATAGATTTCTGAAATATTCGAAAGTGTAAATGTATGAAGCTGTGTAGCTAGAAATTCAGAGACTCAGATTTATTGATATTGATTCTATCTTACAGGGAAAGGTAATGAAAATGTCAGTGGAGGTAGCTGGTTGGTGGAGATCTCGCCACCCTTAACCATGATGTATTTCAGAGAGAATGAAAGCTGGCTGGGTTTGACAACTTCCGTTCTGTATCTCAGAGAACCATAATAAGGTGACTCATGAAATGCTGGCTTAATCTTTCACTCCATGGGAATTCAAATATTTGAAGTAATACTCTCCAAATTTCAATGAGCTTATAAAGAAGGTTGAAGAAAGAATAAAGAATTCTGTATCTGAAATTTTAAAAACAACAACAATAGCAAAATGCTACAGCAAAGGCATGGTGTGGCACATAGAAAAAGCACTAGATGGTCGAGCACGGTGGCTCATGCCTGTAATCCCAGCACTTTGGGAGGCCGAGGCAGGTGGATCATGAGGTCAGGAGTTCAAGGCCAGCCTGGCCAACACAGTGAAACCTCGTCTCCATTAAAAATACAAAAAAATAGGTGGGTGTGGTGGTCTGTGCCTGTAATCCCAGCTACTCAGGAGGCTGAGGCAGGAGAATTGCTTGAGCCCAAGAGGCGGAGGTTGCAGTGAGCAGAGATTACACCACTGCACTCCAGCCTGGGTGACAGAGCAAGACTGTTGAAGAAAAGAAAAAGCACTGAATTTTAAGTTTGAAACCCAGGGTTAAAATACTGGCTCCATCCCTGTGACCTTGACCAAATTGCCTTACATTTCTGAGACCAGGTTGTCTCAGTTGTAAATGATAGGTTTGTTATTTGAATAAGGCCCAACACAGGCCTCAAAATTGTTAGTAATGTAGGAATCTGGAAGTTATGATTCAGGCAGACATGTGTGAACATTTTATAAGTAAGAAGAAAGTTAAATCTAGAAAATGTGAGTCAAAATGATGGAAATGTAAAGATTACAGGAAGAGATGACAGTGACTACAGAACACCATTTTATATTTTCTAATGTTATTGATGAAGTTGGTATTCATTACAACACCACTGCTTCACTTGGGATTGAAAAGGGATGCCATCTGCCTTGGCGGGGAATTGAGTCATAACTCATTACTGTTAGAATGAGATCATTAAGATGACATATTGCCAACATAAGGAACACAGTCACAAAAGTTGCAGAAAAATAGCAATTTAGGAGGGAGCCTCCGTTTATAGGAATGGTTGAGTGATTATAATATTGGGGCTCAACCTTTATCCCAAACCCTGCAGCAGACATTGGCTGAGGAAAACAAGAAGGGAAAAAGTCGTATCTAAGGGAAACAACAGAAGCACTTGATCCTTAACTGATCTGTTTTTTATAACCTATGTGCTAGACAACTTGTCATCCTCTTTGGCTCAACTCTTTTATATATTTGGGGAATTCCCTAATTTCTGGGGTTTGGGAGGAGGTAGAATCTCCTGGGAGGGGATAACAGAGCCAGGTCCTTCCTCTTGAGGACCCTAACAGCAGAGAATAATCTCTGGCTTCAACTACTTCCTTTGTTGCCCAGGCAGGACTCGAACTCCTGAGCTCAGGTGATCCCCCTGCCTTAGCCTCTGGTGTAGCTGGCACTACAGGTGCATGCTACCACCTTTGGCTATTTTGTTTCATTTTTTGTTAACATTTTAAGTTGACACATAAGTGTGCATATTTATGGGGTACATAGTGATGTTTTGATATACACAATGTATAGTGATCAAGGGTAATGAGAATTGGGGTTTGATTGAATGTAACTTGCAAGAGAATGAGTGGAAGGATTTGAGCACAAAATGAAGTAGAGCATGCAAATGAAAGTACTTTGCAAATTATAGGGTGCTAGAAAAACGTGGGTTCTTTTTAATTTTCTACCTTTCAGGGTTATTTACAGACTAAATGAGACAGTGTATATCTCACATTGCTTTGTGGATGCTATCAAGTGCTGGCAAATGTGTGGGAGAATGAATGGAAAACTTCATCAATTTCTAGGATAGTAAATTGGTGCTGCTATTTTGGAGAGCAATTTGTCAGCCTTAAGGGGAAATTGAATATACACATCCTCTAAGACCCAGCAGTTCCACTTCAAAGGAAATTTCTTATATGTATAGAGACTTGTACAAGGATATTTATTACAGCATTGTTTGTAATAACCAAGGGTTGGAAATAAACCAAATGACCAATGATAAGAATTGATAAATGTGGTAAATGCATAAAATAGAATGTCACATAGGAGTTAAAAATCATCATTTATTCACTAATTAAGCAAAGGACAAAAAGCCTCAACAGGAAAAAAAAAAAAAAAAGAAAGAAAAAAAAGACAAAAGACCTGAATAGTCACTTTGCCAAATATTCAATACACATACAAAAAGATGGGCAGATTCATTGGTTGTCAAGGAAGTTCAAATTAAAGCCACATTTTGCAGGTACAACATTGGCACAAGTTTAAGTCTGATGATACCAAGTCTTGGAGAAGGTTGAAGCTACTGGAAAACCTGTCTCTGCTGGTGGGAGTGCAAATTGCTGCAAGCCCTTTGGACAATAATCTGGCATTATCTAGTGAAGTTGAAGATGTGTGTGCTTGAAACCCAGCAATTCCCCTTTGTGACATCAAGATGTTCCTGCACATATGCTTAAGAACATTTGTGCCAGCTTTGTTTGTAATAGCAAAAATCTGGAAACAACCCAAATGTCTGAGAATGGGGAATGGATAAATAATGGTGCGTAGTTACGAAAATGAATACACAACAGCTACAAGCCTCTACTGGGATGAATCTCACATGCATAACGTTGTGGAAGAATATGTATAATTCCATTTTTGTAAAGTTTAAAAGCATGCACAACTAAATGATATGTTGTTTATGAGTATATGACATATACGATAAAGGCAAAGAATAAATAAACAAAGGTGAGGAAAGGTGAGACAATAATCAAGAGTTTGGGATACTGGTTACCTATCATGGGGAAGGATGTTGGGGTCAGGTGGGACACCTTGGGGATTATCTGATACTCGCCATCTAACAGCAGGTGGTAGGTCACCAGGTGTTCTTATTAACTTCAATACTCTTTATGTATCCTAACATTGATAAATCTTAAACATGTAATATTGAATGAAAAAAGTCAAAAGTCAAATGAGACACCAAGCACAGTCCTATTTGTGGAGATAAAATAACCCATGTGAATAAAGTATTCTTAAGGATATCTCTCTATGTAAATAAAGCCCTATAGGGCAGCTACATGTTAAATTCATTGACCTGTGCACATACAGTGGAATGAGAATGGGATTAAGGATTGAGTGCAGGGGAGGGCATACATTTCAAAATATTAAAGATGAAAATGGGGCTGTTTGTGAACTCTTGATGCTCATGTGCCATGAACTGACTTGAGGTGGTTAAATTAATCAATTCATTCTCTCTCCATGCATCTAATATCCCAAAGGGAAAGAAAGGTTGCTTTGCAAATTAGAATAGTCAAAATCAAGTATGAACCATTAAACATGTTTTGCTTGCTGGTAGATTAAGGGTCACACTGGATATATAGAAGAGAATAAAGCTATTTGCTAATTTGTGTTGAATCTTTAGTCAAAAATCTGTCATGAACTAATATATATTCTTAATTTCCTTCTTTTCTCCTCTTTTAAAATAAATGAGTTATAAGGGATCTTTGGGTTGATTTAAAACCACCACTAGCCATTATCACAGCACACCTAAGCTACTAACATGGCTCTTTGCTGTTTACACTGACTTATAGCTGTTCTAGACCCAACTTTGTCCTTTTTACGCTGGTCAAAAATTCAACACCAGTATCTTCATTCTCTTTGCAAATTGTCGGGCGCTAGAAAAATGTGGGTTCTTTTTAATTTTCTACCTTTCAGGGTTGTTTACAGACTAAATGAGACAGTGTATATCCCACATTGCATTGTGGATGCTATCAAGTGCTGGCAAATAAAGTTCATTCTAAAGAACTTTAAAGCGACTTCATAATGGCAAAAGTGATAAAGCAGAAAACTGAAAACAAAAACAAAAAACCATATAATAATTGAAAAGAAAAAAAATAGAAGTGTCCTTATTTTCAGAAGTTATATAGCTAGAAAATCCCAGTGAATTGGAATGGAACTAATAAGGCAATTCATTCAATGAGATGGCCAGATAGAAAATGAAGATATCAGTATGAAAGACTTCCCTATGTGTATGTGCATACCTTAGTTAGAAAGCATGATGGGGAAAAACACCATTCATAATTGTCACCCTTTTTGGGGTGCTGGGTTCAGGGTCTCTCATGGAAACAATCCCATTTATTTTTGGCCCTTGCCCCCTCACCCTGGGCTGCACCCTGTCCAAAGGGCTCTGTGGCAACAAGTGACATGGCACCTCCTCTACTGCCCTTGACACATTTTTCTTTTTACAACACTTAAGATCTGCAGCCCTGCCGGTGACCCAGAAAGCTTTAACATTCTCCCACTCAAGGCAGTGCCAGCTCCTCAGAATTATCTCCAATCACATCACCAATTCAGAAGGCTCTGTGTTTGTATCACTAAAGGGCTCATTTGGCTGGTTTTCCCAGAAAAATGGAACAGTCTTCTCAAATGGACTATTGAAATCTTTTCCTCCTGCCAAACTGAAATGGCTTACTTAGAGCTCTCAGATAACTGACTTCTTTTTACCTTTTCAGCTTTGAAGTTTCTAAAAGCAACAGTTCTGAGCAAACTTCTCTATAATGGTAAAAAGTTATGGCTTCTGGGGCTGGGAATTGACTAGAAATAGGCAAGAGAATTTTCTGGGGTGATGGAAATGTTCTACATCTTGTCTTGGTTGGTGGTTCCACAGGCAGAAATAATTGTCAAAAATTATTGAATAGAATACTAATGATCTGTACATTTTATTGAATGTAAATCATACTTCAATTAAAAAGTAGCTGTAGTTCTCAAAAGTTAGGATACATCAGAATTGCTCAGAGACTTCATAATTATGCAGAGGTTTAACCTTGAATATTGTCAGTAGATCATTGATGGGTAAAGGAAGCTCTGTTTTTATCAAGCATCTACAAGTGGTTCTCTCATCATCCTCTGGGAAACTGACTTAGGTTCTGAGTTTCAGCCTGGGGACTCCAAACATGGTTCTCGAGTTGACAGGCTCCTGTGCAGTGTGTAAGCATCAGGTGGGCTGGCTTCCTCTCCCCACTGCACCCCTGACACATCCACCTGGCAGTTTCTATGGGCATTTTCTAGTGACAAAGGCTCAGAGTCTTTGGCCACCTCTATTCTAGGCAGAACACAGAAGCACAGGTAGGTCAGAGAAATGGAGTTGCCTACAGGAAAGATGATATTGATTTGCTTTAAATTTCTAGAAAATGCTGATGCCTCCGCAGGTATCCCCACCTTTCTTCTGAGATGGGATTTGAAATTTGCTAACAATCTCACTGCAGAATCACAAGTCTTCCTAACTTCTACTTCACTCTTGATGCATGGCAGAAATTTCTACAACTAGAGTCACTGCTATAGGATAAGGTGGAGTTTCTTCCCATAGATCCCTGTTAGAATGCAGAATAACAAAGTAGCAAAGAGCTTCAGAAATTAGATGCAGGATCAAATGCCAGGGTGATGAAAAGAAAAATAATCAGCCTGGCAACATGGTGAGACCTCATCTCTACGGAAAATATAAAAGTTAGCTGAGTGCGGTGGCGTGTGTCTGTAGTCCCAGGTACTCAGGAGACTGAGACACAGGAATCACTTGAACCTGGGAAGCGGAGGTTGCAGTGAGCTGAGATTGTATCACTGCACTCCAGCCTGGTCAACAGAGCAAGACTCTGAAAAACAAACAAACAAACAAAAAAACAAAAAAGGAAGAGTAATCAGGGTAAGAAAGGAAGTGGTTTGCTATACAATGAACCAGTAACAGGGCCTAAGAGTGAAAAGAAAGTGTGGATTAAGTCACCCTGAATATACCCCTATTGAGGAATCATACCTGTTTTGGGAAGAGGAAAAGATAGTAAAGTAAAACTGAAATCTGTGTATCCCTGGGAGCCAAGCAGGCAATTCTACTAGGGATCTCCATTAGATATCTATTGCTGTATAGCAAACCACCCTAAAACTTATTGCTTTAAAAAATCGAGTATTATTTCTTAGTTTCTGTATGTTGGGAATTCTCGAGCAGCTTAGGTGGGTGCTTCTGGCTCAGGGTTTCCTCACAAGTCCTAGGCTGCATCCAGCTGGAGGCTTGACTGGAGCCGGATAATCTGCTTCCAAGGTGGTGCAATCACATGGCTGTGGGCAGGGGGCCTCAGTTCCTCAGCAAACAGACCTCGCCTTAGGGTTGCTTGAGTAATCACAACATGGTAGGGGGCTGCCTTCACAACAAGTGATCCTAGCGAGAGAAGCAAGGAGGAAGTCACTATGTTTTTTATGATGGAATCTCAAAAGCCACAGCCCATTATTTCTTCCTCCTCCTATTTGTTAGAAGTGAGTCCTTAAGTATAGCGCAGGCTAAAGGAAAGGAGAATCAGGCTGTACATTTTGAAAAGAAGAGGATCAAAGAATATGTGGAGATATTTGAAAACCAACATAGGATCTCACTGCTTCACTCCCTATGAAGACACTACACACACACACACACACAAATATGTAAGAAGAGGAAATTTACCTATGCTTCAGAGTGAGAGGTAAACATCTGCAGGAACCCTTAAACATCTTACCCTCACGCATGTTATTATTCAAGTCAACAGACCCCCTTTATTATTAAAGACATTTTGAATTAGTTTTCTGTACCCACAGATGACAAAATTTTAACTGCTGCAGAAGGCAGTGTGTTCGGACTACCATGCAAGTAGACAAGTAGAATGGAGCACAGAGACACAGAGGCTTGTGCCTGAAAAAGGGATCCCATCCCAACTTAATGGAAAAAATCATGAATAGTCTAAAGCCAGTTGTGGCAATTTCATTACTCTAGTCATGTAGTTGGCTTAGGTCAGTCGTTCTCTCACTTGAGCATCAGAATCAGCTCCACCTAGGGTTTCGAACTCGGTAGGTCCAGGGTGGGCCAAGAATTTGCATTTTTAACAAGTTCCCAGGTGATGCTGCTCCCTGCTCCTGGTCCAAGCATAGCATACTGAGAACTGCTGGTTCAGGCCAGTGAAATGGTAGAATGGGTAGATTTCCAGGAGGCTCCTGGAGAAGATTTCCTAGGGCTTAAAGAGATCCAAGGAAGAGTCAGGGTTGTGTTTGCTTGTCTTCTGCTTTCCGATGTTAGTGTGTGAAAATATGCTTCCGGGAGCAGTGGTCTTGTGGCCAAGGGGAGTGAGCCACCAAGCTAAGGCTGGCAGAGCAGACAGAGGCCTTTGATAATGCTGAGTTTTCCAACTGATGAGCCCTGAAACTTTTTACAGCCATGCTTGTATGGTCAGATGATAAGTTTTCCTATTGACCAAGTCATTAGGAATCAGGTTTTCTGTTTTCTCAGCTGGAAAACAAATGCCAAGCTCACTCATATACAAAATGTTAAGGATTATAATGCACGTTGTCTTCCAGAAGCAGCACCAATTTACACCTCCTCCAGCAAAACATCTGAGCATTTTCTCCACACTGTTGTCAACACTGGGTAATGGCGTTAAAAAAAAATCTCTACTAGTTAGGTGAAAAATGTTATCTCTGGGTGTTCATTTGCATTTTCATGATTACAAGTGAGCTCGAGGATTTTCTAATACACATTCTTCTTGAGGACAATGAGGCTGCACTAGAAACATGTCTCCATGATAATCACCATTCATTGCTTTTGCTCACTCAGGTGGGACTGAAAATGCATGGGTTAGGCTGTAAACTTGGGGACACTGTTGCACTTGGCAGGAGCTGTTTCGGGACAGAGGCTTCAAATCTATCCTGATAAGTGGCAAAGAGAAGAACCTTATCCCCAAGTTTTGTCTTATACCTTTGGATCTCTTTTACTTGAGAAATGTCCCTGTGTGGTTGTCATTTCTCTCTTTACCAAAGTGGTCAGAAGTGTAAACTATGCTGACACCTTGTTCCTTTCTGAAGATGTATGAAAATGCAGGGGAACATCCTCAGGCATTTCACTGCTTCGTAAAGCAAGATGCAGCAGATGACTCAGGGCTGGCTGCTTGCCTGTTTAAAGATAATCCCTCACAGCAGGCTATTTGTGTCCACCTTTACGTCTAGCATCATATATTAGTGATCGAGCTTTAGAAGTAATATTTCTGACCAGCATAGGTGGCGTCACTTGGAGCAGTTTCTACCAGTTCCTGAAAGCTAAGAATTGCCAGGATTCTTGCTCAAAGTCTGCTCATGTTGTATTCTTTCCCTATTTATGTTTGCAACTGGAGGCAGCTTGGAAAATAAAAAATTCTCTAACAAATGTGGTATTTCCTTAGAAAGGCCAAAATGTCAGTTGAATAAGCCACAGTGTAGGCATAAACTGTGATTTCTTTATTAATCTGCCATACATACACACACACATACAGTCTAGCACTCACTCACATACTCTATGCTCAAAAGTATATGTTCAGAAATGAAAGTACACAGACTTGAATTTGGACATATCTTATTGATATGTAATTTGATGAAATTTTTATTGGCACATTGATGTGATGCTCCCTGGCTATTCAAATAATTAAGTTACAGAAATTTTCAATGACAATGGAAAACTGGGACCTCTAGCCTAGCTAAAAATTGATGGCAGTTTATTGCCTGAGGATGAAGGCTAACTACTTGGCTGTTTCAAGAAGGTTTGCAGAAAGATATTCCTTGCTTTTATCACGATTGAGAACCCACATGTCTGCTGTGTGAACCAAAAATTCTGAATATGTTGAGACTTCTTCAGTGGCTCTGTCTGGCAAGTGTGACTCACATTGCCCAAGCACACACAGGTGTATGAAAGCAGCAGTCTTTGTTAATTTAGACTAAAGAGTATTCATGTGAAGAGGAGTCAAGCATTTGAATCCTATAGCCAGAAGGTTCCCTCCCCAGGTGAAGGTTCAATGAGAAGCCAAGTTATCATCAGAAAAGTTGGGTTTTCATTCTTTCAGGGAGGAGATGGACTGACAATTATTGGCATAAAAGAGGTTTTTAATACCCATTTTTAGACTGTATTCTAGCCTGGGCAATAAAACAAGAATCCCATTCTCTCTCCCTCTTTCTCTTCCTCTTTCTTTCTCTCTTTCATTCTTTTTTTTTCTTTCTTTTGCT
>PVKP010037290.1:0-21755 GCA_004027715.1 Plecturocebus donacophilus | reverse complement strand
CTAGAGACTGGAGGGTAATTTGGCTTCACCGCCTTTGGAGAAAGAGCCAAGAATATGATGCATAGAATTTGAAAGTTGAGTCTCTTGGAGGACTCAGGAGTGTGGTTTTAATACACCATCTTCTTGAGTGCAAAGCAGAAGCAGCCTGCCTGCTCTGAACACTGAGAATTGAGAGCAAAGGAGAGTAAGGAAGATTCTGGGGGAACCTGTGGAGGTACAGCGGCTGCAGGAGTCAGAAGGAAGGGGCCAGGGGAGGGAAGGAGGCCCAGGTCTGGGCCAAAAAAGTGTCATCCCAATGCAAAAAATCACGTAGTCAACACCAAGCACTAAAAAGTGAACAGTCAACTGCTACAGTTCATTGTCCTACATGTTGCCAAACAACTGTTTTGAATTACTGTGTCTTCACTACATTTCTGACTTTGAACAGTTGGTTCTGTGGGGTTCTTGGGGAAGCGTGCATGGACACTGCTGTGACCACCAGGACCAAGCGGGAAAGTATCCAGGAAGCTCCTCCAGGAGCTGCAGGCTGAGGAGCTGGAGGGCTTGTTTTTGACTCTGAAGCTTTTTACTGCATGTTTGCATCTCCAGTCCTGGCCTGGCCCTGAGAACCCCCAAACATGCCATTTCTCAGGTGCCTCGAGCAAGTCACTTAGCCTGTCTGGCCTTGGTTTGCTTGCCTGTGAAGTGAGGATGGTATTGGGCATCCCCAGGTGGCTGTGAGGATGGAATGCGAGAGCGTTAAAGCGCCGATAGTGCCCAACTAAATGGTCATTGTCTTTCTTCATTGTTATCCTGTGCTTTGCCCATGGGTTGGAAATGCTATTTAACTTACCTTGGGAAACCCAGCTGGGCACAGGCAACATTTGCATAGTGACTCTTCCAGTCATCGGAGCACATGGTCTTCCACGAAGCAGCTGTGAACACCTGGAGCACAGCATTCCGGCCACTCACCCGGACTGGCCAATGCGCAGGGAGAAAGGCTCATTAGTGGCCAGCAGAACCCTGAACCACAGGCAGGGGTTTCTCTACAGCCAGCTCAAACCCCTCCTCTGCTGAATCTGACCCACTCCTTGTCCCTGAACTTCCTCATAGAGGGAGCGTGTTAAGTGTAAGAAGGCTCCCCATTACAGAGCAGTGACTCTGGACCACCTGAGACTTCTCGGTGGTCTCATTGCTTGTGCTGTGCATAGAAGGCCCTCCCTGACCCCCAGTCCAACATGTCTTTGGGCAAATGCCAGTTCAGTCCCCACTGAGGACACGACCTAAAAATGGCAGTGACTTGCACCCATTTCACAGATGGGAAGGGTCAGGGTTGGCCTCTGCCGCTTCCTTCTACTTCCCCGGGAAGAGCCATGACCTTACCACAGCGGTACTCATCCTCCCCGTCTTTGCAATCTGAGACTCCGTCACATCGAGCTGTCAGCTCAATACACTTAAAGGATGAGCGACACCTGTACTTCCCCGAGCAGTCGAAGTGGACTGGGAAAAGGGAGGAAGGCAGGAAATAACCAACAGCTCTTTCAGTGTGCAGCACTAACAACTGTCCACCTGGCACACAGCACGGAGCTGGCCGGCAAATAATGAAACCTGTATTGAAATCACCTCCCTGTTTCCCGTAGCCCAGTTTCTGTTTTGAATTCCAAAGGGTGGGGCTGCTGTGCCCCACTTTGTCTAACTAAGTGGCCTGGCCCAGAAACCACAACGCAAGGTGAATTTAGACTCTGGAGGGTTCAAGGTCAAGAGAGAAACTGCATGGCTGGGGGCCGACCTGCTGAGCCGGCCGCGCAAGGAGTCCTGACTGAGAACTACTCCTTCTTCCTGGTTTCTCTTACCCTGGGCGGAAAGCGAATGAGCTGCAGACTACACAGTGGGGCAGGTGGCGAATTCAGCTGACCTGTGATTCAGTTATTTGAAACAAAAATTGTTCCCTATTAGAGACCCTCCATCCAAATGACCCACTTTCTCAAAAGCCACATGCACCTTCTTATAAAAACAGCTGGTGCACCTGCCTTGCATGAATGGGCCTCTTTGTCTTTTCCCCCCTGCTCCGGTCAGCACCTCCTTCCCACCTGTGGGATTCTATTTCATCAGCTGCCTTTGGCCGCTCCTAACTGGCCAGGTTCCTTGGTGCCAAAACCATGAGCATGGCCAGCAGCCCTTGCTGTGCCCCAGACTGGCTTTACATCCAACCAGGCAAATAAAACTTCAAGTCAGCAAACGAAAAGGATGTTTGCCTCCAGTAATTAAGGCTGGGCAGCAGCAAAATGCCAGAATGAGTGGGAGCATTCATGAAAGTTTAACTACTTGGCTAGGTATTTGAGAGCCTACTAAATAATGAATTGTACTCACTGCCCAGACCAATGGCCAGTGCTAATATCAGTGCAATGATCCCAATGACGATGATTGGAAAAAACTTCAATGGCAGCAGGGACAGGATCTGCGCAGCAACCGCATCTGCATCTGAAAACCAGAAAGAAGAGGAACAGCAGAAAGTGCACTTGGAGTGGCATCAAACTTACAAATCGAGCTATCCATTCCCCTTCCCCTCTTTGCACAGAAGCCTCAGCCCAACGAAAGGTGCATTAGAGAAAGGGCCACCTGCCAAGGGACACATTCCCTAGAAGTTCAGTCCTGCCTGCTCCACCTCTGACCCGGTCCTTCCATGGGGCTGAGGGGATGGTGCTACGGGTTGAATAGGATCCCCCAGAAAGACATGTTGAAGTCCTAACTTTTAGTATCTCAGAATGGCATCTTATTTGGAGATGAATTGGAGGGTGTCTACAGAGTCATCTAGTTAAAATGAGGTCATTAGGGTGGGCTGTAATCTAACGTGACTGTTGTCCTTAAAAAACGGGAAATTGGCCAGGCGCAGCGGCTCATGCCTGTGATCCCAACACTTTGGGAGGCCAAGGCAAGTGGATCACCTGAGGTCAGAAGTTCAAGACCAGCCTGGCCAACATGGAGAAACACTGTCTCTACCAAAAATATAGAAATTAGCCGGGCGTGGTGGCGGGCACCTGTAGTCCCTGCTACGTGGGAGGCTGAGGCAGAAGAATCGCTTGAACTCAGGAGGTGGAGATTGCAGTGAGCTGAGATAGCACCACTGCACTCCAGCCTGGGTACAGGAGGGAAACTCTATCTCCAAAAAACAAAAAGAGGAAATCAGGACACAGGGACAAACATTGGTGAAGGGAAGAGGATGGGAGGGGGCACAGGCAGAAGTCAGTCTCATGAAGATGAAGGCAGAGATGGGAGCAATGCGTCTACACACCAAGAAATGCAAAAGATTATTGGGAAGCCACCAGGAGCTACAAAGAGGCAGGGTGGGGTGCCTGTGGGTTTAAGAGGGAGCATGGCCTCGACAACACCTTGCAATTCAGACTTCTGACCTCCAGAACTGAGATAATAAATTCCTGTTGTTGTAAGTCACGCAGTTTTGAGGCCTTTGTTTCAGCAGCCCTAGGACACTAACACAGAGGGGCAGTTCCCCTGCAGAGGAGGGTATGAAACCAGCACGGGGGACTTGCAGTCCAGAGGTAGTGCTGGGATCTGCCAGCGGAGATGCAAGGACATGATATTAATTTTGATTTGTTTGTTTAAATTTTTTTCTTAGCGAGATGGGGGTCTCACTAACTTGCCCAGGCTTATCTCAAACTCCTGGGCTCAAGTGATTCTTCCCACTCGGCCTTCCAAAGTACTGGGATGACAGTTGTGAGCCATCTTGTCCAGCCAAGGACAGGATGTTGATACACCATTCTCCACACTTGTTGTGCATAGAGACACTGACAGCTTTTGTTCCAGATCATCTCTTCAAGGATGTGTGTAGAGCAAACATCCTTGGAAGATAGAAATAGCATCTCCCTCCAGAGCAAATGGCAGGTTTGTTTACTGTCCAGTTTCACAAATATAATGTCTTCCTCCAGAGCAAAGTTTGCACAGACCTGCTTGCAGCCCATTATAAAGATTAGGGTTCCCTTAACTCTAGAATGTGCAGCAGCAATGCAAACTACCTGCACGTGCAGTACACATGTAGGCTGCTCCACATGCCTCTGTGGGACTGAGAAGGCAAAGGCAACCACCTACAACAAACAGGACACTTGTGCCTCTTGCTGCACTGTGAGGAATAGAGTCCCTTGTCTCTGACCCAGGAGTCTCGTGTCTTCTGAAGCACCCATGAAACTGTGGCAGGCTAAATTTTAGCTTGCAGGTTGGGTGAAATCTCAGACCCTTCACAGTTCTTGCCTTGAGAACAGGCACCTCTGGTGGAAGCAATGTGTAAGCAATGTCCAGATGCCTGACCAGAAGTATAAGCCTCTCTGGGTAGCAGGAGAATTCCCACTAGCACTCTTTACTCCCAGGGAGAGCAGGCCATTTCACAAAAATTACTTTATCAATCCTGAAACACATCTATGCCCAAGTTGCCTTTGTTAAAAATTAGGAAGGTTGGAATCCAGAAAGGGGAGGGAAGCCTGCCCGGGGTCGCACAATTGCCCAGGACAAGATTAGCACCCACCTCTCTTCTCCTAGTCTTGGACATGTTGAGCCAAGAGCTCTCTCATGGAACAGCTAAGAAGATCTTTCCCTGCCTGTCCCTGGAGACTCACAACTTCACCCTCTGGCAATAAGGAGTGTGATTATGAAATGATCAATATCACCAGAGGCTACCTAAGAAACAAGAGAATTTGAAGACAAAAATGGTGAAAAGACACGGAATGCAAAGAGAAGAGAGTGTGCTGAGGAGAGGGTGAGTGAGAGGCGGAAGAAGAGAAGGGAAACAGGAGGTGCACATCACAGACTCGGAGGCTATGAGGAACTCAGAGGGAGGGAGGACAAGAGACGGGGACAAGCTCTGTGTTTTAGGCCTGGACAAGCTCAGCAGTTTGTTAAGGCTGCATTCTCCATGCCTAGAACAGCAGGGGGAACACAATAGCCCTTGATAAAAATGTGCTAGATGACGGGCCGGGCGCAGTGGCTCACGCCAGTGATCCCATCACTTTGGGAGGCCGAGGCGGGCAGATCACCTGAGGTCCAGAGTTCGAGACCAGCCTGACCAGTGTCTACTGAAAATACAAAGTTAGCCAGGTGTGGTAGCTCACACCTGTAGTCCCACCTACTCAGGAGGCTGAGGCAGGAGAATCGCCTGAACCTGGGAAGCGGAGGTTGCAGTGAGCAGAGATCATGCCACCACACTCCAGCCTGGGCAACAGAGCGAGACTTCCAGCCTGGGTGACAGAATGAGACTTGGTCTCAAAAACAAAAACAAAACACACACACACAAAGACAATACATAAGTGAATGAACATGTCTGTGTTCTAATAAAAATTCATTTTAAAAAATGTGCTAGGTGAGTGAATGAATGACATCATGATAATGAAGGTTGTTTCAACTCAGGATCCGAGACCAAGTCCTTTCAGGACAGCCTATCTGTGGTCTTGAGTTGGCAGAACGGATTCTCTCTCCACCTCACACCTCGATCCCCAGCAAACTAACAATTCTTCCCTCTGAGGATGCCCACGCTCCATCTTACACTTAGAAATCTGCAGGAATCCCAGGAATGACCTCTTCACATTCCAGCTGCTCTGTATCTAAGTTAGATTTAGAAAATAACCCCAAATTGTAAAATCAAAGATTGACATGTAATAGAAATTTTGTGTCCGTTCCCGTTTGCCCTGCTCCTCTGCCAGGCTGCCCTTTGGGCACTGCAGGTGCCCCACGCCTCCTCTGTGCTTGGTCCTCGAGGGCATACCTGGAATACACAGTGAAATGTACAGCGTTTCTCCAAAGAAGGAATGCAGATGGCACACAAGTGTGGAAAAGCTTTAGACTTCTTGACCAGCCTGGCCAACGTGGTGAAACCCCATCTCTACTAAAATTATAAAAATGAGCTGGGCGTGGTGGTGCGCGTCTGTAATTCCAGCTACTTTGGGAAGCCAAGGCAAGTGGATCACTTGGGGTTGGGAGTTCAAGACCAGCCTGGCCAATATGGTGAAACCCCATCTCTACTAAAAATACCAAAATGAGCCAGGCGTGGTGGTGGGCGCCTGTAGTCCTAGCTACTTGGGACGCTGAGGCAGGAGAATCGCTTGAACCCAGGAGGCAGAGGTTGCAGTGAGCCGAGATCGTGCCACTGCACTCCAGCCTGGGCGGCAGAGCGAGACTCTGTCCCAAGGAAAAAAAAAAGCTTTTGACTTCTTGAGACATGAAAACAATGCAAATTAGACATAACTGTATACCAACTGCACAATGATTCATCTGAAGTGAAAGGAAATGGACCCCACCTACAGTCCATAGGGGTATAAATTGTGTAAACTTCCCAACTATGTAAATTTAGAAACCAGAAAGCTCAAAAACAGATGAAAGTTTTCACCTAGCAGTTCCACGTCTAAGAATTTATCCTAAAATGTCACCATAGATATACGCAAATATTGACCCCCAAAGACACTTACAAGTATGGCACTTATAATATTGATGCACAAGAAACAGATCAAACGACCCACAAAAGAGAACGGGTGAAATCACAAATGATGTCCACATATACTGGAATACTTATAGGAGGACAGGATGATCTAGAAAAGGGGTTGGTGAGCTTTTTCTGTAAAAGGTCGGATAGTAAACGCAGCACCTTAAACTTTATGGGCCATGCCATCTGTCCCAACAACCCCACTCTGCTGTTAGGACATGAAAGCAGCCACAGTATGTGAACAAATGAGCGTGTCTGTGTTCCAATAAAACTTTATTTATAAAAGCAGGGGGTGGGATAGATTTCACCCATCAGCCGTAGTTTGTCAACATCTAGAAAATATTTAATTATTTAATGCCATAGAAAGGTAAAGATGATATTGTTAATTTTTTTAAAAAGCTTCAAAACATTAGAAATAGTACATATTACTTCCAAGAGGAAATACAGATCTATAGAGAGAAGGCAAGAAATCCAATCATGAATTGCTAATAGGATTATCTCTGAGCAATGGTGCCGTTGTGGGTGATTTTTAAAAATCTTTTTGCTGAACAGTATTTTCTGAATTGTTCTAATGAACAATACATTGGTCTATTTACAAGGAAAAGTTTTTGTTCTTCCCCATTACTAAGAATTAGTCACAGGAAAATCATCAAAAAATAAGAGAAAGGAATATTATGGTGCCATCAATATTCATATTATTTATATTAGGAAGAACTACGGGTCAAATGATGACCAAAGGGCTATGTAAATTGCATATCGACTCGATGGAATATTACGATTCCATAAGAAAAGATCTGTAAAAATCTTTTATGGAAAAAACCCACCTGCCTATATCTACACTGTGCACGAAACCACACTTACAGGCAAAAGCAGGAAGGGACTGAATGCAGACGTAAAAACCAGGGAAGTTTTGGGGGGTCAGGTGATTGCAAGATTTTTTTCTTTCATTGACACTTATGCTAACTTTGAGCCATATTCTTAAATAGTGTGTCTTTTCAGTTACTTGAAACCTCTTCTCCCACCTCCCATCCTTTCCAAACCTCCTCCAAGCCAATTGTCCAGGAGGTTTAAGAGGAATCAATAGGGTGGCCCCCACTCCCGCTTCCTGGAACCTCCGGCAGAGCTTCTGTGGCTCCTCCTCAGCACCAGCGGGTCAGGATTCTGCCTGCATCCAAGCCCCAGCTTCCACCACCAGCAAGCCCGAAGCTCCCTCTGACCAGTCCTGACCGTCTCCTGTCAAAAAGATCCTAGCCCTATAGGTTGCTAGAGAGTCCATTGTTCTACCAAGTATTTGTGACTCATTCATGAAACAACTTTTTTCCTCCTCTGCTAGGAGCCGCTCTGTCATCTGCTGCTGGGTTTCAATCTAGGCCTCTCCTATCCTTGGTGACATCCAGTGTATCCTAAGTTTTTGGAAGGACTGGTGGTCACGGCTTCTCAGGCTTCCTGGAGGGTTCAGAGATTTCCTGGCCAGGACCTGACCTCCTTCAGGATTGACAGAGCAATTGTGGAAGCCCAATCTCTGAAAATGTCCAAGAAGAGAAGAAAACTCCTGTCTCCAGGGAGTGAGCAAGTGGCTTAAGCAAACAATTCCCTCTCCAGTGCCCCTTCTTCTCGATATTCCGCAGATCTAGGGAAGTGCAAGGTGTCCACCCTGTGGGTGTCAGAACAGCCACAGAGATACTTCCCCCACAGGGACACTCAGCTACACTGGTCATCTACATGGGGGAATGGGCCGAAATCACAGGGTCCCCACCTGGGTCTACCTACCTGGAGCAACAGGACTTATTTTCACATCATCAAGGCCAAAAAGCGATCGGAATGAGAACGGGGCTTCTGCGGCAGGCGGCTCGTTTTCCCCCATGGTGACTATTTCAGGACCTCTGACGTCCGTCTCCACCTCCTTAGCGGAGGAAAAACAGAAAACATCCGCCTGTTTATAGTTGTAGCAGCAGGTGCATCTGGGTCGCACGGTAAATCTTTGAAATTCGACAGTCCACACAAAAGCATTCAGCATGCATTAATCAGAAACACTCGTCTGGTGAGAATACATGTTGTCTGAGCCGCGACAGGTAACAGAAAAGCTTCTAGAGTCAGCAAAGAAAGTATGAGCTTAATTCCGCGAAGTCAGTGACTTTCCCATTGTTTGTCCAAGCAATCTGCAAACTCATTGCGTAGCATATCTTTTGAGAGATTCCCTTTCACCATTTAGAAGTTACCAACCGCATCGTTATTCTTCGGAAGATAAGTAACTCTCAAAGCCCTTTCCGTCACTTTTTTGCGATTGTTTTCACCTGTCCCACATAAACGCAATTCTCACCTGCACTTGATACACCTACCCAAAGCATAAGAATTTTCGATACTCACATAAGACTCGAGTCCCAGAAATGTAGATGGCACCCGGGAAGGGATAGTTGGCCACAGTATTAGTAGCTTCCCATAAACTCAGCCCTTTCCTGGCTCACAGGAGCATGACCTAATTAAGAGTGAAAGTATCCAAGCCGTCCTGTGCCCAGTCCTTCGCCCACATAGCAAAGCGGGCAGTGGCTTTGGACCAATGGCTTGCAGCAAAACAACCCTGGGGCTGTGTTTCCTATAAAAGAATTCCACCTATGACAATGCAAAAGAGACCAGAGGCCTTTCCAAGTCATTCCCTGTAACCCCGAGAGGGCGGAGGAAGCAGGGAAATAGCAGAATGTTCCCAAACTCCAGTTCCCGCTCCCAGGCATCAGGCCCGGCTGCTCCGGGAACCTCCTCCAAGGGCTAAAATCCACAGAGGCTCCAGCAGGCACAGAAACACAGACACCCAGAGGATCCGCCTTCATTCCCTTTGGGGTTACCTGTGGTAACGTTTGGAATTCCAGAGGAAACCGGCAAGCCATTGGAAACAAACCGTGCTTCACACAGTCGCAGTAAAACCTAAACAGGAGTTTTGTGCCAAAATTGCTTATTTCATTTCTATTGCAAGAATGGCTGAGAACATCTTAGAAAAACAAGAAGTTCATGGTGGGCCATTTTGTGGCTTTCATCCTTGCTGATACCTCTGTTTACTATCAGCATGTAGCAGATTACACAGTTTATCTGTATAAAAAGAATAAGTGGGAAAACGCCTTCTGAAAGAGGGAACCAGGCCGAGAACGTCCCCTCCCAGGCAGGCTGTACAACGCTGAGAAATGCCGAGAAGATCCTTCTCTCCGAACACCCATTTTACTCACCGTCTCTGGAGCTGCCATCATTAAAAGCAGAGATAATTTCCTCTTTCATTATAAAAACAAGTGTGCTGGTAATCAGGCCGCCAACAGGTTAGACCAATGGGGGAAGACTTTCCCCGAGTCGCTCAGCCTTGTCGACTCGATCATCGTAGCAAATGGCATCATCGCGGGCACCTGTGTAACCCAAGCTGCATGGGGCTATCAGGTGGCCCTTAGCAGTATGGCTGCAGAGACCAGGGAGGGGAAATGAGGCTGCCCTTTCATTAGTCAGTAAGGTGAGCAAACCTCTTCAGAAACTTCGCCTTAGAGAGTCATTGGAATACACGCGCTCCTTTCACTTGAAAGAACCGCTGGCCCTGTGCAGTGTCAGTGATGGCCGTCAAGAGGGCAGGCACTCTTTGGTGGGGGTTTCTGTCCCTCCCTGTAACCGAGCCCCCAAACTCAATTCTGCAGCTGCCCTGCAGACAAAAGACAGGGAGCCTGGAGATGCTCACTGAAGCCAGCTTCACAAAAGACAGGTCACGTTGCCTTCCTCGGAGGCCTCTGCGTTCCAACAGGCTTCTGCGCACAGCACTGCTTCAAGGGGTGTTAGCAGGAGAGGACAATCCCTGCTGCTGTGAGGACCAGAGCCCGGAGCATCTTTGAAGGGCTGAATTTACATTGTGGATGGGGAATCCTGAATCCATCATCTCTTCGGCAAATATGTAGCAAGCATCTGCCGTGAGTCAGACTCTAGACAGTGCAGACAGCAAAAAAGACAAAGCGCTCTCATGGGGCCCCAGGTGATAAGCGCTAGGGAGAGGTGAAGCGGGGAGGGGCTGAGAGCAATGGGGGCAGAGTGGTGGCAGGATGGCCTTGAGAGAGTGATGTTTAACAGGGACCCTGGTGACCGGTGAGGTGAGTCTTGTGAAATTGCTCCAAGGAGGGCGACCACCAACTCCAAAGCCTGGAGAAGGGGCTACGCTGGAGTGTTTGAGGAACCCCAAGAGGGCCCGTGAGCCTAGAGATCAGGGAATGGGGAGTGCCAGGAGGTGAGGCCAGCGGGGCCGATGGCAGGTCCCGGGGCCCAGGGGCATGGGGAGGGCTCTGATTTGCCTTTGGTGTGCGGAAATCCTCAGGGGATCTGGATGGGGCGAATTCGGATTGACAGGCAGGGCACAGAGTGGGGTAAGATTGGTGGATGCGAGGACAGCCACAGGGAGGCTGCACTCATGGGCCACGAGGGCCGTGACTTGGACCAGGCACTCGTGGTGCCGACAATGGGGACTGACTGCCTGAGACTGACTTCAAAGGCAGAATTGGCAGGATGTGCTAATGGCCAGCGCCTGGGAGACGCGTCCAGGCAGTCCGTGTTGAAGTCGGCCTCGCCCCTCCCAGTGGGTGCCTGCCCACATACCTGTCAGTGCCCTTTGACTTTGATGGGACGTCCCCTTCAGGCTCACTTCTCTCTCCTTCACTTCTTTTCTGGCTACTCTCTCTGGTCCCTGAACGAATGTTTGCCCTCAAAGGCAATGGCAGGAAATTTCACATACCATCCTTTCCTTGCTTTTCCCTGGGTATGATAGGAGATGCTCCCGCCTGGAGTAAGCCGTTGGGGGACAGATTCTGGCATGCACTTTCACTCCTAAGGCCCTGCGGTGCTCAGCACAGCCACGTGTGTGTGACAAGGGCTTTGTGTACATGGATGAGCTGACCCAGGGGAGCAAATCGACATGCATAACCAACGACGAGGGCGTGTTAGCACGTGTGTCAGATGTACGTTAGAGGTCAAGCCAGCTCCCCAGGGGGTAGGAGAGAAAGGTCCCACAAAAACGGCTGGTCTTCCTCGCCATAAAATAGCCTCTCAGAGGTTTACCTACAAATCAATTCCATGGAGCTCAAACTAACATGTTAAAGAATCAGAGAAATAAGCGTATTTGGGACCTAGCACATGATAGTTACGAAGCCAGTGCCGTGAGCAGGCTTGGTTTCAGGGCACGAGCACCTTACCCTATCCTGATGTCTCTCCTGGGAGCCCTGCGAAGCTTTAGTAACGATTTGCAAACAGCTTGAGTAACAGGCACATCTCTTCAGTAAGTGAGGGGGGAAACTGGTAGTCTCTTCCCTGCTGGGCTTGGAAGATAACTTTTCAAGTTGTAAAGGAAGGAGTAAGCTAGATAGGACATCTCCTGGCTTAAACAAATAAGATTTTTTCACAAGAGAAATGCATAGAAGCATTTTTCATTTTATTATTTTATTTTAGACTCGAGTTTCACTCTTGCTTTCCAGGCTGGAGTGCAATGGTGTGATGTCAGCTCACTGCAACCTCCACCTCCCGGGTTCAAATGATTCTCCTGCCTCAGTCTCCCAAGTAGCTGGGATTACAGCCATGTGCCGCCATGCCCGGCTAATTTTCTATTTTTAGTAGAGATGGGGTTTCTCCGTGTTGGTCAGGCTGGTCTCGAACTCCCAACCTCAGGTGATCCACTTGGCCTCCCAAAGTGCTGGGATTACAGGCATGAGCCACCGTGCATAGCTGCATTTTTCATTTTAATATGTTATAACCATAACACAATTGCTCAAAACAGGATTTATTATTTAGAAGAGAAAAATATACCTGAGTAGAGACTATATTTCACACACAAATCTGCTTTTTCCTTTTGGGTCACAAGCTTCCTCTATTTGCAGACTTTCAAGTTCAAGATAAATCATTTGATTGTGGAATTATTTCATCTTTTGAATTCCTCAAGGAAAAAGAATACTGAACTTTCAGGACATCATGCTAAGTGAAATAAGCCAGACAGAGAAAGACAAATACTGCAGGGTCTCACTTATAGATATAGGTGATGATATATATAGATATAGATATAGATATAGATATAGATATAGATATAGATATAGATATAGATTATAGATATAGATATAGGTGATGGGGAGGACGGCAGCAAATCACACTGCCATGTGTGTACCTATGCAACAATCTTGCATGTTCTTCACATGTACCCCAAAACCTAAAATGCAATTTTAAAAAAGTTGAATACATGGAGAATAAAGTGGGGGCTCTCAGGGGAGGGCGTGGGGGCAGGAAATGGAGAGGTGTGAGTCAAAAGGTGCAAAGTGGCAGATGTGTAGGATGAAGAAGTCCAGAGACAGAAGGTACAACTGACAACCAGAGGTATAATATCTTACTGAATAGGGAAACTTTGCTAAGAGCAGATTTTGGTTTCTGTTACCTTAAAAAAAAGTTAAAAAGTAACAATGGAAGATGAAGATATGTTAGTTTGCTTAATGATGGCACTCACTTCACTAAGTGCAAATATATCAAAATATCACATTGTATACCTTAAATATGTACAGTGAAAAGAATATTATTTAAAAATCAGGCCAGGTGTGGTGGCTCACACCTGTAATCCCAGCACTTTGGGAGGCCAAGGTGGGTGGATCACCTGAGGTCTGGAGTTTGAGACCAGCCTGGCCAACATGGAGAAACCCCATCTCTACTAAAAACAAAAAAATTAACCAGGCATGGTGGTGGGCACCTGTAGTCCCAGTTGCTCAGGAGACTGAGGCAGGAGAATCGCTTGAACCCAGGAGGCAGAGGTTGCAGCGAGCCAAGATCACGCCATTGCACTCCAACCTGGGCGACAGATTGAGACTCTGTCTCAAAAAAATTAAAATTAAAATATATAGATAAATAATTATCATAATATGCTCACATTTAATGGTGAAATATTGAGACCTTGTCCTCTGAGATGGAGAGTTATACAAGAAGGCACACTAGTACCACATCTGTTTGACATTTGACTGGGGTCCAAACCAGTGCAATAAAACCAAAAAAAATAATAAAAGGAACTATCATATGTAGAGCTGCCATGAACATTCATAGACCAGTCTTTGTGTGGACACACATTTTCATGTATGTTTACCTTTATAAGAAACCATCCAAACGTTCCCCAAAGTGGTCGGACAGTTACGCATTCCCACCAACACTGCGTGAGAGCTCCCTTTATTCCCCAGCCTTGTCTAAGCCCGGTATTGTCAGTCTTCTCCATTTTAGCTCTTCAGTGGGTGTGCTGTGGAATCATGTTGTGGTTTTAATTTGCATTTCCCTGATGACTAATGATGTTGGCACCTTGTCACATCTATGTCTGTTCTTTTTGCAAGTAACTTTTTCAATATTTTGCCCATTCTTAAACTAGAAGCTTGTTTTCTTATTATTGATTATAAGTATCTATAAAATATTCTGTATATTCGAGATATAAGTCCTTTGTCAGGTATATGTATAGTGATACTTTCTCCCAGTCTGTGATTGGCTTTTTAATATTCTTTACAGTGTCTTTCAAAGAGCAGAAGTTTTCAACTTTGGTGAAGTCCAGTTTATCATTTTTTTCTTTTATTGGCTTATTCATTTTATGTCCTAAGAAAGCTTTGCAAACTCCAACATAGCAAACACTTTTTTCTAGGTTTTCTTAAGAAGTTTTATAGTTTTAGCTTTCACATTTTGAGTTAATTTTTGTATATAATGTGAGGTAAGGGTTGAGGTTCATTTTTTCCCGTACCAATATGCAGTTTTCCTAGCATCAATTCTTTTTTTCCTGAGACAAAGTTTCCGTCACTCAGGCTGGAGTGCAGTGATGCAATCACAGCTCACTGCAGCCTCGACTTCTTGGGCTTAAGCCATCATCACACCTTGGCATCCTGAGTAGCTGGAACTACCAGCACATGCCACCACACCTTTTTTTTTTTTTTTTTTTCCTGAGACAGAGTCTCACTCTACTGCCCTGGCTGGTCTCAAACTCCGGGGCCCAAGTGATCCTTTCATCTTGGCCTCCTGAAGTGCTGAGATTACAGGCACTAGCCCCTAGCACCATTTATCGAAAATATTATCCTTTCCCCCACTGAATTTCATTGACATCCTTGTTGAAACTCAATTGATGGTAGGCGTGAATCTTTTTGCACTACCCAATGACACACTATGGCAACCTGATTTGTAAATGTTTATGAAAAAGCAAAGGACAAAATCAGAGGGTTTAGCACTATAGTAATAACAGTGTACAATGGGCACAAAAATGGACAAATCAAACAAGAGAGCATAACAGTTAGAAAAAACTAATCCGTATACAGTCACTTGATTTACAATAAGCCTCCTACTGCAATTCACTGGGCAAAGGATGGCCGTTTCAATGGGGAAGTAGATGAAAGTTTACCCCTACCTCACACCATACACAGAATGAATTCAAATAGATCATAGAGCTAAATATAAACAGCAAAAGTAGCACAACTTCTATAACAAAGCATAGATTATCTTCATCAATGTTGGATTAACAACAATCTCTTGAACAGGATGTAGAAAACTCTAACCAGAGTTCTTACAAATTGATAAGAAAAAGCAAACAACCTAGTGAAAGAAAAAAAAAGGAGCAGAAAATCTGAACAGGAACTTTCCCAGAGAGGATATTCAAATGGGCAATAAGCCTGTGAAATGGTGCTCAGTATCATTATCCCTCAGGTAAATGCAAATGGGAACCACAGGTAGGTACCACTATACACCACCACCCCCCAGAGGGGATAAAATTAGGGACTGATAATATTAAGTGTAAATGAGGATGTAGAAATTTTTACAACTGCGTGGCAATTTCTAATGGAGTTTCACATGCTCTGTGATCCAACAAACCCATTTCTAGATGCACAGATGCACACGTAACAGAAATGCATGTGCAGTGCACTCAAAGACACATACAAGAACATCCTCAGCAGCATTAGTTACAATAGCAAAACAAGTGAAAACCTCCCAAATGCACATCAACAGAAATATGGATGAATTAATTATGGTATATTTATTTTATTTTATTTATTATTTATTTATTTTTGAGCTGGAGTCCTGCTGTGTCCCAGGCTGGAGTGCAGTGGTGCAATCTCCACTCACTGCGACCTCCACCTCCCAGGTTCAAGTGATTCTTCTGCCTCAGCCTCTTGAGTAGCTGGGATTACAGGTGCCCACCAGCATGCCCAGCTAATTTTTGTATTTTTTAGTAGAGACCGATTTCACCATGTTGGCCAGGCTAGTCTCTAACTTTTGACCTCAGGTGATCCACCCACCTTGGCCTTTAAAAGTGCTGGGATTATAGGCGTGAGCCACTGCACCTGGCCGGTGTATTTATTAATCAAATACTACGCAGCAATAACAATGAACTAACTGTGGCTACAAGCAATAATGTGGATAAATTTTACAGACATAATATAAGGCAAAAGAAGCCAGATGTGAAAGAGAATATGCTATATGGTTCTATTTATACGAGGCTCAACAACAGGCACGATTCATATACAAGCAATATAGCAGTTTCCTTCATGGCGGGGAGGAGATAACCGGAGGAAGCTGGGCAGGAGGCAGTGGTGCGTCTGAGATTCTGAGAATGTTCCAGAGCAGGCTTTCTCCACCTTGGCACTACTGACATTTTGCTGGGGAGGCCCTCCTGGCACCGTGGCGTTCCCGGCCTCTATCCCCTAGTGCCGGCACCACAATGTCTACCCCCACCACCGCCCCCACCCTCATATGACAAACAAAAATGTCTCCAGATATTGCCAAACATTCCCTTGGGTGGAGGACGTACAAAATTCCCCTGGTTGCGCTGTTTTATTTTGGGTCCTGGGGGAATTACGGGTGTGGGCTCCTTTATGGAAATTCCTTGATCTGTACACATATGATTCATCAACTTTTCTGTACATATATTAAGCTTTTAAAGTTTTTAAAATAAGGAAACAAGTCAACGAATGACTGAAAGAACCAGCAAGCTTTCCAGCAATCCCAGAGACAGTAGATAGAGTGGGGTTTAATGTCCTGTTCGCAGTCAAGGAGACGGGGATCCAGGGTGGTTCAGGGCAGGCGGCGGGCAGGGTCCAGGAGAGAGCTCACTCCCTGACTCCTACTCCCACTTCCTTCCCCTGCTCCCATGCATTCTTGCTCCCAGGCACTGACCGAGTCCCTCTTGGGGTTGGTCCCATGCAGGGGCTCAGTTGGACCTTTAGATTCACGGTGGAAACAGTTCGTGTTGGTGGATACAGCACCCAGCACCCTGCAGACAGAATTCTGAAAACCAGTATCTCATGCAAACAGGATATCAGCTTTTGTCAGAAAGATCAAAAAGGGCTTGAGGTTTTTCTTCGCAGCCTCAGCCTCGCCTCTCCCCCTCTCGCTTTATCTCCTCGTTTCTGTGTGCAGGCGAGCTTCTTGGCCCGCAGGCAGGAAGAGATGGCAGCAGGCGAGACGCAGCTCTACGCCAAGGTCTCCAACAAGCTCAAGGGCCGCAGCACCCCCTTGCTCCTGGAGCCCCTCCTGGCCATGGGCTTCCCGGTGCACACCTCGTGAGTACTGCCCAGAGCCCCGGGGCTCAGCCAGTGGGGCTGGGGCCAGACCCTGCTGCGGCCCCTGCATGGAGCTGCAGGGGCGCAGGGAGGGCACAGCTTCCTGTCAAAGCCGTACACCTTGGGGGTGACACACTGGCTTTCAGAAGGCTCTCTTCTGCTTGTCGTAAAGGACATGACCTTGACCAAGCTTGTCCAACCCACGCGTGGCCCAGGACAGCTTTGAATGCTGTCCAACACAAATTGGTAAACTTTCTTAAAACATTACGAGATTCGTGTTTGTTTGTTTTTAGCTCATTAGCTATCCTTAGTGTTAGTGTGTTTTATGTCTGGCCCAAGACCATTCTTCTTCCAGTGTGGGCCAGGGGGGCAAAGATTGGAAACCCCTGATATTCTTGACCTCTGAATCGCTAGCTCTGCTGGCTGATGGCAGGGGGATCCTGAAATTGTGGAAATCAGAAGCCACGTGTTACTCCAGGTGCCTCGTTTTGGGGGCTTGGGGACCTCAGGGCCTGGTTGTAATCTCTGTGTGCAGCTCAGCGACTCTGAAGGTGGCATTTCAAGGTGTTCCAGCTCTAGCGTGGAAGGCCTCGAAGCCTGCTGAGTCTCTGACACTGGGACCAACTGTCAGCAGGACTGTGCCGCCATGCTGCCCAGGGAGAGCCACTTGTCCTCACGGAAAACCCTTTGAGTGTCCGATAACAAAACACATGGGCCGGGAACTTCAGACACAGTGCCGGCGCGCCCCTGTGGCAGGGGTCTGTGTGTGGGAGAGTTTAGCGGTCGGATTGCCGCTCTCGGAGAGGGAGGAGATGCGACCAACACTGGGTGTTGCAGCTTTTGTGGCAAACCAGCGCCTTCGATTGGGCCCATTCATTTTTCACGTGGAAAAATGAATGCGAAACACACTTGAGGTGACTTTGGGTTGGAGAAGGAGCTAAGCTTTCCTTCCACACTGTCGCAGAAGCTGGCCAAATGGGGTGTGCAAGGCTGCCCCGGCCTCTCTGACCCTTTTCCCAAGAATGGGCGATGTGACTCTGTGCCTGTCTGCTCTTCCGCAGGCTGAAAGCGCTGGCAGCCACAGGCAGGAAGACGGCGGAGGAGGCCCTGGCCTGGTGAGTGCGGCCGCTCCTGCAGACCCGGGGGCATCTGGGCCGAACGTCCCGTGACACCAGGAACAGCCCGGTGCCTCTGGGTGGGATGGGGCCACTGCGGAAGTGAACCAAAATAACCTCCCTGCTACCCACAGGGCACCGAGGGAGGGGGCAAGGCTCCATCTTAAAAGGAAAACAGCTATCTGACTCAAAAGAAACGTAGCAGCTACCTAAATTTTGTCTAGTTTTTGGTTTGGGTTTTTATATGGAATTTGAAGCTTGAGGTAAAACAATGAAATGTGAATTTCTTCCACAAAATGTTTCCACACCATCCAAGAGACTCTGGGACCACAGATCATCTGAAGACCAGGTACTGGGTCTCGCTGTCAGCTGTCTTTCATCTTTTCCACCTTTGAGTTTGGAATGAGACTCAGGTGGCTCTGAGGACAGGATGGACACTGGCCAGGTCTGTCCCACACGCAGCTCCACTGCAGGTGCCCCTGACAGTAGGACGGCACTGGGATTGATTTATGTCATGAGCATGTATCGTGTGTTCAGTGCGCCCTACAATTCTGCATTGCTGTCATTGCTGTTGTGTGTCCTCGAAGGCGAGAAACCTTTTCATCGTGGCAGTGTGTGAAGCCGGCTTGCTCTCTGTTGCAGGCTGCATGGTCATTGCAATGACCCTTCCCTAGACGACCCCATCCCCCAGGAGTACGCCCTTTTCCTCTGTCCAACGGGGCCCCTGCTGGAAAATCTTCAAGAGTTCTGGAGAGAGAGCAGGCGCCAGTGTGCAAAGAACAGAGCTCATGAGGTCTTCCCCCACGTGACACTCTGTGACTTCTTCACGGTGAGTCAGCCCAGTGTGCCTTCAATGCTCTTCATCGCTGCAGCTGGAGGCATTTTTTCTGTGATAACTAGGCCATGGTGGGACAAAGATGACTTATTTAAGTGGGATGGTCCAGAACTGCAACATTAGCTGGCGTCTTCATGTGAGCTGCCCTTTATTTTCCTCTTTGCTTTCATCTGGTCAATTTCTATTCATCCCTCAGAACACAGCTCATTTATCCCCTCCCTTTTTTGAGTCTTCTCCAGCTCCCCAGGCAAAAGGAGTTGCTGCCCATTTCTTGTTCACATGTCTAGTGGCACCTTCGTATTATATGGGCCATGTGTCTGGTCCAGCACTACATCCCTTACGAGACAAGGGAGGGCAGATGCTTCACTCATCTTTGCACCCCGGAAACTAGCACAGCCCCTAAAACAGAGTTGGTGCTTCCAAAATGCGTGATAAGTCACCTCGAGAACAGGTGATGGTTGGCTACTCCCAGATGCAGAACTTTCCCCTGTCTCAGGGACCAGCCCTCTGATTCAGAAAAAATGGCCCAGCGGGTAGCTCCATGGGAGCACAAAATGACCCAGGGGACAGCTCCACAGGGCGCTGGGAAGGTGAGAAGGATGCAGGGGCTGCTCAAGAGAAAAGAAGAGAAGGTGGGGACAGACAGCCACAGCCTCCTTGGCTCCACCAGAGGGCCCCGGGAAGGGCACAGCCACCTCCACTACCCTGGCCTGACCCCAGCTCTGTTGTTGGCAAACTGATTGGTTCCACTCACTTCAAGAGATTCCATCAGGGCCCAAGGAACCCTCCATTCCAACACCAGGCTCCTCTGTGCTGGATGGAAAGGGGGAACGCAAATCTCTGCAGGGAAATGATTTCTGGAAGATGTCCCAGGAGAAGCAGCACCCTTCAAAGCCTCCAACCACCACCCTGGATTGCCTGAGACTTTCGGCGATTTCTGGAACACAGGACTAAGCCTGGGAAAGCCCCAGGCAAACCGAGAAACTTTTCGCCCTACGTAGACATCAATGGCATCTGTGACAAGTAGACTTCCTTCGGCTCGCCCTCTGGAGCAAACAGGAAAAGGCAAGGCAGCCCATGCTGTGTGGCACAGCTCAGGAATCAGAGTAGGCCTTGGCCCCCAGCTCCTTCCCCAACCCACTGAGGCACAAGCACACACACACGCACACACACACAGAGACAGAGTCACACACATAGCTCACACACACACATATACATGCACACAGACATACACAGATGCAGACACACAGACACACACAGAGAGACACAGACGCATATACATGGTACACACAGATATAACACATACATGCATACACACACACAAACACGGACACACAGGCATACAGATATACATGCATACATGCATGTAGACATACACAGACACACAGAGATTGACACACATACATGCACATAGATACACATGCACACAGATACACACAGATATACACACACAGGAATACACAAATACATGCACATAGACACACACAGATGCACACAGAGACACAGGTACACACACACAGAGACACACATAGATACACACACATGCACAAACACAGACACACACATCCATGCACAGACATAGACATGTGCACACACAGAGACACATGCATAAGCACCACCTGCACACATATGCACACAGATAAACATGCATACACACAGACACACATAGACATACAGACACACAGAGATACACATATAGACATATGCAGACACACACACAGACACACATATAGACATGTACAGACACACATATAGACATACACAGACACACAGAGACACACACAGACACACATAGACACACACAGACACACATATAGACATGCGCAGACACACACACACACCTCCCTCTGTTGTTGGCTCCTACCAGTCCCCCACCCCAGGCCTGGCCTGGCCATGGTTAGTGGAGCTCTCCTCACAGGCAGAAGAGTGTAGCGGAGACTCGCTGTGTACCTTCCATGCTGTAAAATGAAAACACCAATCTTCTGAAGTGTGATATTGATCACGGCTACATTTATAACATGACAATTCTTGAAAATTATGTATCTGAGGCCAAGAAACGCAATGTGAGACGGACTCCAGATTGTGGTTTTGTGCTGAGCGCCATTGAGGGCTGCAGAGAAAACAGACAGGAGGAATGTCAGGCAGGCCTGTCCACGGGGCGCTGGAAACTACATTCAGCAATGGGATCTGGCCTCATACTTGGGCATGTCAAAAGCACTGTGGGAAATTCCGAGGCAAGCCCGGTGCTGGGAAGAGAAGGGATCAGATCATCTCCCGCCAGGAGGTCATGGTGTCTGGAGTTCCCCTGTGGTCCCACATGACCAATGGCACTGGAAAGATCTTCAAGCCCAGAAGTGGCCTGGCCAGGGCAGCGGACAACACCAGGCCCAGATGCCAGGAAACACTGCTCCTGGCTGGAGGCGGGGCTGGGAGCCCCATGGGCAAGGCTTTCAGGCCAGCACCTGTTGGGCTCAGTGGGCAGGCTGAGCCCTGGAGAGGGATTCTCCAGGTGACAGAGAACCTGCAGCCTCAGGAGCAGGAGCTGCATCAAGAAGAGCATCCCACAGCCACTCAGGACGCATCAGGGAGGCTGGGCCAGGGGCTGTGCACGCTCAGGTCCTCCAGGGAGCAGACCCCAAGGCAGCATTCCAAGTGCAGGAAACGCACAGGGGAGAGACTGCTGGTGAAGGCAAAAGAGGAGAAGGAAAGAGCTGGAGGTGGGGCAGAGCCTTGGTGCCTTGGAGGTGTCCCCTGTGGAACCCGGCTCAGCACTCAACCGTGGACGAGAGGGC